>JAUELD010005553.1:0-15348 GCA_031471615.1 Aglantha digitale
GATTTAAAAATTATGTTAGTGAGTGATTTAAAAATTATGTTAGTGAGTGGTTTAAAAAGTATGTTAGTGAGCGATTTAAAAATTATGTTAGTGAGTGGTTTAAAAATTATGTTAGTGAGTGATTTAGATATACATTATAACAAGATAAGTATAGTATATTAATATAGTATAAAGAACGTGAATAAGATTTTAATATTTGATATTATATTTAATATTGAGTTTCTTTAAGCAACAGCGTTTTTATGAATGTCACTCAAATAAATAAGTCAATTCATATATACGATTAATAAAAATGAAGTATACATGAGAAAAGATATCACTTTAAAGTTTCATTCAATGTAACATCCTAACGGTTACGTTTAGCTGCTCTTAATATAAATCAGTGAAAAGATATAAGGAAAAAGAAGAAGAATGAAACTGTCGCATGTGTACGTATTAATGATATTAGTAACATTATATATCATAATGATGATATACGTGTTCCAATACCATGTTTTCGAAAGAAAAACTGATGGCAGATCGAAAGTACCACACAATCTCATTATATTGGTATCGCAGCCACGAAGTGGTAGCACATACATCAGCAATCTCCTGAGTAAACCGTTTGATTCTCTTTACTTCTATGAACCTTTATACCAGCTAGATAAACACTTTCGAATCGATATAAATTTCGCAAACAAAACATCAAGAAAAATGTATGATGAATTTGCTGAATCATCATTACGCAATCTCTTTAAATGTAATTTTAACCAAAAGGAAGAATTGAAAAGATTGACAAAATCGCCATTTAAAGATCTTAGCGTCTTTTCTGGGTGCGATAAAAGAAGTGCTGAATCAATTAAACCTAGATCAAAACAAAACAACATTGATAATTGTATGCCATTTGTCGATCCTCATAACTTGCAGAAAGACTGTCGGAAAAATGGTTTAATGGTAAAGCTTTTAGAAATGAGAATACCAAAACAAAGTATTTTCAATTTAAATAATCTAATTAAAAACTCAGTAGATTTCAAAGTTATCTATTTGATACGCGATCCCAGAGCATCATTTTGGTCATTGCTGCAGACGAAATGGGTGGCAGATTCAATAGAAAGTGCAATTTTTAAATCCTACATTCGAAATAGATGTAAGGAAATGGAAGAGAATATCAAAGCCAGTAAGACTAATAATCATGTCATCATAACCAGGTAAATCATTATAAGATTCAACCAAAGTCTGCTGAAATGAAAACTGAACGAAAAGTTTGTTAATGTTTTTATCTTTTCTATACGAGCCGGAAAATAATTTCACCGCAGTGGCTGCTATACTATGGCGTGCTTATTTTTTTTTTAATCTCTATATGCATTCAGCTATGCTTTATAATTTGTCACTCTTCTTCACTTCATACAGCCATAACATTTCAGAAAATTATTGCACCGTCAAATGTTTATTTGTTTAGATACGAAGATATTATTGCACAACCTCGTAAAACTCTTTCAGCTTTAAAAGAACTGCTCGACACCGAAAAGTTAAATGAAATTTTTAGAAAAATGGAAAGCAACAACTGTTACGTACCGGCGTTTGCAGATCTTAATATAAATAGGTATGAAGAACTGAAACATGCTGTTGAACAGGATAAAATAAAAAACAACGGAGATTTTTTTGATACTTACGAAGAAGATATTACTCGGCAGCAAGAAACATTGAAAGAACATCAACGAAAGAATTATTTATGCTCATCTATCAACAAATGGAGGTACCAAGCTACAATGAGACATGTTAATGTAATAGAAAGAAGCTGTGTAAGTGTTATGAAAACCATGCGTTACGAAATGGTGAATGGTGATTGGGAAAAACTAAAAAACTTTAAACATTCACTGGTTAAATAAAAACAGATGCAATTATCATAACAACTTCGATTTATTAAAAAGCTTATAAATATGAAGCTGGTTGGGCTCAATTAAAAATAGAAAGTTCTAAAAATAGAGCGATTTTTAATTTAAATTACACTATTATAAGAATTATAATAGAAATCTTACAAATTTATATTGGAATAACTTTGAAAACTCATTTCGAACCTAAAAAAATAAAAACAGTACAGTAGAATTAGCTGGAAATATTAGTGAACCTAGAATAATGTCTTGTAGCTAAATTTCTGTAGAATTGGAGGCACTAATTTATGAAGATTATGATGACAATGATCTTTAATACTTCGCACTTCAGACAAGTAACATGTATGTAACATAAAAACTATATTATCTAAAATAAACAAGGAAATAAAGCCACTGTTTTAGAATAAGGTTTTTAGAATAGAACAATTCTAGTGCTTTGATATGTCTTTTTTTGAGAATGCCAATACTAGCTGTATCAATTTCGTCTTTCGATATATTGCTGGAGCGTATTTCTACTAAATCTGCTAGGTAGCTTGAACTCGTAGAGAAATATCTAAGTTGAAGCGTTAAATGTTAACGTTTTCATTTGACAAGATATATATAGATATATATTTTATATATCACAATGTTTTTTAAAAAATTGTATATCTCGATTTTATATTTGCAATGACAATTTAATTGGTTTAATTTAATTCAAATTGATGATGACTTTTAGAAATCTAGTAAAATATACTGTACCATTCGATAAAAATGCTGAGAAGGAATATCTGTGTCATTCACGTCAAAATAAAGAACGAGAGGGGATTTATGCTTGATTAATGAAAATGACCAAAAGGATTGAATAGCTAGTTTGTTTCTTTTTATGGTCCTTAAATCAAAAAGTGATTTCTTTCTAATTGGCAGCGGGACAATAACCCTGTAGAGGTTCGTAAACAGGGCAAATTTTAAAAGATCTTTAATGATTGTGAGAAAGTAAAATAGGGTTTAAAACCATTGGAAATTCTTTTGTTCTTATTGAAAACCATTTTAAGAAACATATTTAAGGGACAAAATGTTTATAAGAAAGTTTTCAATAATCATAATTTTAATAAAGTTCTTTAATGTGGCTTGAGAAACGATTTTATCAAACATCTAGGAACAATTTAAAAAACATATTTATTGAATTGTTTACAAAAAAATATTAGAAGATGTAGATTATAAATTAGGTAAACAATGAAAAGAAACATATTCAAACGAAATAGATATTGAGACAAACATAAAACAGAGAGCGTGTAACATTGATGGTCAAAATTATATTTTTTTTTGAAAAATCTCCTCTTAAACTTTAGTTTATTCCACCCAAAGATTCATGAATGAGGATTAGTGTTGTGACATAATCTTATGTCAATTTATACATTTAATACATTAATTTCATTCACATCTACATACCTCGATCGTATGAGCATGTCCTTTCCATTTTTCTGGAATGTAGTGAGAATTAGAGAGGATTTGTTTCATCAAAGATTCAGGACAAAACACCATGTACTAAATTAAGATTTTTAAATTAATTAAAAGAGGGAAAACAGCATTTAGTGTAAAATTACAGACTATAGTTAGATTATTAACTGATAACACTCAGCTTTTTACTTCAAAACTCTGACTTATGTTGTAGGTTATATAAAAGTTCTCAGTCCGCAACGCATTTCTATTTAATATAATAAGATACCTATAAAACTATCACTATGTTATACAAGGCTAATTGTGATGTCACAGATGATAGAAAAAGGAGGTTATTTAATTTAAAAAATCCTTCAGAAGTGCTCAGTCCTTAAAGAGATTCTTAGGTGTAAGGGCATGTTTGTTTCAGATAAGAGAGCTTTGAAAACTTAGATCAACCCTTTTTTTTTCATAGAAAAAGCTCTTTTCGTTCTCAAGATACCTTTATTCAAAGTTTGAAATTTAAAAGAGACAAAATAAAATATCTAATAACAAAACGTAAATGAGATCCAGCAACAAGCAACTTTGATGACATCACATCAAGGTAAAAAATCAATGAAAACAAAATAACCCATTCAAAAGAAATGCACATGAAATATTGTAGATAGAAAGATAAGTTACTAACAAATTTAATAAAAATTCTGACATTATTTTTTTTCATTTTTTTTACTAGATCCAGATCTCATTAAAGGGGAACTAAGCTCAATAAGAATGTTATCATTTTGTCATATTATTATATAGGGCATCGCAATGTAGATTTTGGTGTATTTATTTTTTTCTGAAAGACCCTAGAACTTATATTTTTTATTTGTTTCTGTGGTTACGAATTTCGTAAAGTAGTTGACGCAAAACTTATTTTTTTATCAAAGAACAGAAATATTTAACTTGACTGGTTCGGAAAAAAGTTTGTTCTGAGACTGAAAGTTATATTGACAAAGATTCTGATTCAAAGAACCAGAATAAAGAGTAGAAAAATTAAGCTCACGAAAAACAACTGAGGATACATTATGTAACTAAACTTTGGATCCCAGTCATCAAGAAAACTTTCTCTGGTGTACGATCAAAGTAGTATTAGGATGTACTAGCTGCTAAAAGAAGCTAAGTACAGTAAGAAATGTAGAATATTGGATGAAAACCTTGACCAGAAAACAATATGTATAGCAGAGCATAAAATCACGTTTTAAAACTCATTGATTATTATTAAATGGCCATCTGGATGGTTCCATTGACAGTACGAATTAACTTCTACCAACAATTCAAAAAAAGAAGACATTTCAAAAATATTTAGTGAGAAAATTGACAGGCTAAAAAAACATGATGATGTTCAACTATATTCCTTATAAATATTCAAAGGCATAGACTTAACACTAAATATATTTCTAAGTTATATATCTTTTTCTTGATTAAATAAACAAAAGAAACTAATTTGGTGGTTAGTCAACTCAAATAAAACTAAATTCAAATTCATTTCCTCGTCTATATGACAAACTCAAGTTATTTTTTTTGGCTTAATTTTGTGCAAAAATAAACAATCATCATTAAATTTGCAAGATAAATATGTTGGAAGAAGGCCTCTACAACCTGAAAAGAAAGAAAACTTTGCTTCATAGATTCTGGTTATGTACCATGGCAAAACATCAGACTAAGCGTTAACTTATTTTGACTAAACGTTAACTTATAAAACTGAAGGCAAAAGACAAGAAAAATACAGAAACACAAGAAAATTATGATATTGCTGTTTGTTAATTATTTCGTAAAGAAGAGTTTTGTATGTTTTTTTTCTTGGCTTCAGCTAAGCAATTTATGTTTTGATTATAACATTATCATTAGCAATTATTACTCTGATTTCTTATTTTGTTTGAAAAAAAGATCTCATTATTATAAGGTATTGTTGTTTTTAAAATTCATTTATTTGTTATCTTCTAGTTTGAATATGATATTCCTCAGGGACATAAAGTTGTATTTAAATCAACTGCCATAAAAACTAATATATCAAAAAGAAAATTAATTTCTATTAGTAAAAATGTCAAAGGACTACAACATTTAGAAAATTGATTAATAGACTTAATTGATTAAAAACACCTTAAACTTGATTAATAAATCCTTAAACTTGATTATTTAAACCTTCAACTTGTATGATTATTTTAGTAATTCTTTTTGAATGTTTCAAAAAATTATAAATAAATTATTATTATAATAATAATAACTTTACTGACAATTAACTGCAAAACCTCCTTGGACATCATATCAAGTGAAAGAAGTCTAACTGAAAAACATTAGAAATGTCTAAGAGAAAGATTTACATTCTTAACTTTCAAATCAGCAAACCCAGGTCGAACGATCAGTTAATAAATAATAAAAAATATATATAAGCCACACCTCATCAGGAATAAATCCAGTGCATACTTTGATTATTATACCTAAAATAGAAATAAAAAGAAAATAGCATTATAACAAAACCTCAACATGATTTGATGAAACAACCAAGATAAGCGCATACCTAATGTTGCCATAAATGAAATGACATATTCTGCTGTCAAAACATCTTGATCGTAAAACGAAAGTCCCAACAATACAGCTAAAATTGCACCAGCAAAAAATGCTATGTTTCTATAAAAATTAAAAATTGATATAAACAATACCTCTGGACAAAAGGATTTTGGAAATTCTGTATGATAGACAATGTTTGCCCTAATTTTGCACAATTAAGACTATCTTGTGAGCAGTAACAATTTTACTAAAACAAACAGGAAAACCTGATTGTTGGACTTATTATATTCTGACCTAATGTTTATTTATAAGATACAAGAAGGTAAATCAGTTAAGTACAAAAAAGACCTTTTAATAATAAAACTTAGATCAACTTAAACCATCTGCTTGCCTACTTACAAAAAATTAGAACAATTTAATGAAAGGTTATTGAGTTACAGAGGAAATGTCTTTTTTACCCCATTTAGCCCAATTTGGAGCAAACAAGATTTTTTAAGATCATTGGACTCATTTCTTTTCCATACAAAAAAATTTCATACCATAAAATCAGAAAAAACTAATGTGCCAGTTCCTAGAAAATTTAATAACAGACGAACAAACAAACAAACAAACAAACAAATTAGCCTGAATATATAGGACTCTTTTCGTGCAAAGTCCAATACCAGTAAACCAAATTATTTTGATGAAATAAAGGTAAAATGTTATAACCCACTGGAAATCTAGAATTTTCTAAAATACGACTAGGAAAATTATGAGATAGATCAACTGACATAACTTCTACCTTGCAAATATTGTAAAGATTGGTGAAACAAAACCATTCATGTACTTAGTAGCAGGTATGTATGCCTTACATAAACGACTTTGAAATTCATGATCCATTTCATTAAAATGGCGCAGATAGAGGCGGCCGTAGGGTGACCTATAATATTAAGGTTAATTTAAAATAGAAGAACAAAAAATTGACAGAAAGATCCATAAAATGAAACTGTCAGAAATGTTCTTAAAATGAAATTATTTGAAAGATTCTTAAAATGGAACTGTCAGAAAGATTTTTAAAAAGAAATTGTCAGTCAGAACTGTTTGTGTAAGAGCTAAATAAAGTAAAGGACTTTATGAAGTTAAGTATTTAAAAATAAACTTGAATAAAAATTTTTACCATTTTCTAGCACCAAATAAATCTGGTGATCGTTTTATCAGCTAAACAAATAAACGTAAAGATATTATACAACAGAAAATATTATAGTAAGAAATTATGTACTATCAACCAATTTTACACTAAACTAAACATGCATTTAAAAGTAAACCACTCAACCCTATTTAACCTCTGAATTCAGTATGAAATAAATGGCTTCAAAACTTTGCACAGTATTTGAAGTATTTAAAAAGAAGAAAGTAAATTTATTTAAATAAGATAAAACAAAAAAACTGCAAAGATGATGCAAATGATGCAAAGTCATAAATTATGTATAAGAAATTACTCACTTCTGCATATGTAAAAAATGAATATAATATTTGATATATCAAAACAAATGGACATAGAAGCAGATTTACTAATCCCAGTAAAAATATATGTTGTGATAATCTAAGGAGAGAAGTACTGCAAATTAATCATAAATGAAAATGTAAATACAAAGTATAGTGTGAATTAATATTAATCTGTAGCTATTGGTTGTGATTTTAACAACTCAATTAATTACCTGTTTGATAGAACACTCCTAGAAAACAAAAAAGCAACATATCACATAAAACATAAAAAAACATGTAGAGGACACAGACCATTATCTAGCATATAGGTGGTACATTATTGAAAACATTCACATTCCTTTATTCCAACCATTTTACCTGCAGCTATAGTCTTTATACTCTGGCTTTAATTCCCAACTTTTTTCAAATGGTGCTCCAGGACCATCAAATAAAATAAGTCTAAGATTATACTTTAAACCTTCTGTTAAAAACGTTCTAAAATTATTAAAAAGTTAAGTAAAACTAAACAGCATAAAATCTTGAACTTTTTCTTCACCATATAAATAATTACCGTTTTCCGAAAAAAGGGAATTTATAAATGCATGATATGACGCCTTTGTTTTGTAACGCAATCAAATAATTCTTCTGTCTTAATATTCGATGATGTATATCTAACGAGAGAACAAATTTTACGAATATAACATTAGGCCAAATAGCTTGGAAACATGGGTCAAGATCTGAGTTGCATTAACCTGGCAGAATAAATTTATTCATCAAAAAAACTCTTTAGAACTGTCAATTATTTTTCAACAAATTTTATGCAGTTAAATGATCGAAAGTTGGCTAGAACCTAAGCAATGAAAATTCTATTAAAAACATAGCCCTTGAAGTCATGCTGAAGTAAAGTATCAAGGATCCAGACAGAGCATATGAATGAAATTATTTTCACTTACTATCATAGTTGTTAGTCTTACTGCATATAAATCTAGCAAAAACAAAATACCTAACTCTGTTAACTGTTGCTTATGAATACACATGAAATGATGTTTTTGCACTTCTAGAAGTTTCTTTTGTACATCTCGCCACTGCATGTTTTGCAAATCATTCTGTAAACACAGTACAAAATATGACTTTGCCTATACACATTTACAGTCAAATTATTAAAAATATATATTTTTTTAATATAGAAATCTAAGAGTAAAATTGGCATAAATAAGACCTTCTGTTATATTTCTGGATTTGTTTACTAACTTATGTACGCAAATCTAAGAAAATTTCTATTTGACTATTAGGTGTTGTTAGATTTCTGAAAAATTGTTATCCTAAGCTAATAGGCTAGATACATATGCAAATTTCCTGTTAAATGTATCTTTGATTAATTTCTATATCCAAATCAAAATTATTATTATTTCCATTATTAACAAAAGAACGATGGCTTTGTTCTAGATTATCTAGAATGTAATTAAGAGCATTCTTTTAATATAAACAGCTGACTTTATAAAATTATAACATAATTTCATGCAATTACTTGATCTTTTTGTTTTTTGTAGTAATGCCAACAGTAGTGTTAGGTATAACACAGGTTAAACTGTTTATCTGTTTGTTTATAAAACAAAACAAAAATCATAATAATCAGTCTTTATGTTAAAAACATAAACATTTTAAAATCTTTAACAAAAACTGCCAATGTTTTTGCCAAAAACACTGTTAAAAAGCACCACAAAATATAAAAACTTACATCAAAAATATGAAGCACTATGTGAAAAAACTGTCTCATCTCCCATGCTTTTAAAGAATCACGAAACACTTTAATAACACGTATTAACCAGAATATCATTGCTACAATCAGACACAAAATTAAGCTTGTTGGCATCCTGCAAAATTAAAAAAATATGATTAATTCTGCAACTGAAAAAACAAATGAAATGAATATAAAGATTTTTATCATACTAATTTTTAATATTATGCTATTAAATATAGTAGTTTTATCTATATTTTTATCCATTTTGTTAACAATGTTTTTTAAAATATATACAGTATATCAAAGTTTATTTTGCTAATTAAATTCATATCTATTATTTAAAACATAATAACTTTCTACTCAAGCCTACTAGACACTTTCTATAAAAAATCCCCAACTTTGTGAATCTTATTTTATAGAAGTAATGTTATGATACTTCTTGCATTATTAAAGCAAGCTAATTTGTTCAAACTTTTTGTTTGTCGCCTCAAAAAGATTTGTTTACATTTTCTTCTGTTAGTATTTTCCCTCTGAAATTAGTCTCAACTTTACTCAAAATTATTTACTCAATCTTGGATTGATGTTTGTTTTTAGTGTAACATAACATTCAATAAGGTTTATTTTTTGTTTTAATATGATTTTCTTATGTCAGCTAGGTTTTATATGCTTGAATTGAATTTTTATACAACTTTTCTAGTAAAAAACATTTCTTCTTTGGTTGCATATATCATCATCCTAATACTGTAATACTCGCAGACACATTATTATGAACTGGTAACTTGTTTCTGCAAGTGTTTGCTTTCCTTCCACATTAATGTAGGAGTAACCTAATATCACTTCATCACTTAAAATTTCATATTGCTTCTCCTCCCAAAATTATATCTTGAAAATAAAACCGTACATACTACAACCTTTGCGTGTTACTAGTAATAAACAAACCCTTATAGTTAATATCTTTTTTAAATTCTCTTGATTATAATACACTATAGGGTAAAAAAGAAAATTGAATGGTTATGATGTAATTAACTTTCACTTATTAAATCTAAAACAGAAGTTATTGTCTTTCTCCCTTCTTATATCAATATACCATGAATTGATGAACATTTACCTTGGGATAATTATATTAGTTTTGTGTGTCAAAGTCTTTCTCAAACTATGGGTATTCTGTCCAAACTTCGGCACTTTAGTTCCCATGGAATCTAAGATATATTCTTCTATCTAATCTAAGATCTATATCTATTCTAGCTATGGTTGTTTAGCATGGCAATACGCAAAAGAGCAACTTATTAAAAATTCTACAAAGAAAATGTATTAACATTAAAAAAAATTCTTCTAATAATGAGCATTCAAGTTCATTCTTTAAATACTTCAAAAATTTAAGATGTTGTTAATAATTTTATATTGTAAGTTTTCTTTTATAAACTTTTATAATTAGAAAGTACTGCCAAATATTTAAGAATCGTTTTTCGATTACTAGTAAGCATAAAAGAATTTGAGTTCCAGCAGTTAATACTTCTTGATATAGAGATTATCTTTAAGATGTATTGGTGCTATGTTTAAGATTAATTTCAACCAAAGTGTCTAAGATGACAAAGTGCTGTCTAAAATCAAAAATTTTGTTGTGGTTACATAAACTTTTATTGTTCATATTGAAAATATTACAGGAACCCTTTAGACTATTTTCATATTTAGGTGTCTACGATTGATCATTTGTTATCTATCATTACTTTTAATTTTTCTAATTATTATTATAGATATAGTTTATTTGTGAAAACATTGTATATTTTGTGTGATCTAAGGTTCGAGAGTTTAATTTGGATTGCATGAATAAAGTTTCTTGTGTAATAACTCTTCACTATGCAACCAATGTTTTATCACTTTTTAAAAAAATAAAAAGTATTATATATTATTTTATTTTTATTATTATTGTTTTACTTATTTCTATTATATATAATTTATCTTCAGCTAATTTTAAGACCATAACTACTTCTAATATGAACTATTGATTTCTAATTTTTGGGTGAAGTTTGACCTTTTTACACTATTTCCAGAGCAATAAGATATGTCAACAAAACCTCAACAGTGTTTCTTTTGTAAACTATAATCCTATAGCTTACAACAAGAAAAAAGTATGAATGGTTTCAGAGCAAACTTTATTGCATATGGTTGACTGAACGGACATGACTGAATATATAAGAAAAAAAAAATTGCAAAGAAAATAGTCCAAAAAATTTTTTCTTAAAAAGAAACTTTGTGAATAGAACTTTCACTTCATAAAGAGACCTTAATTAGAAACCTTATAATATAACTCACTTTAAAGGCCTGCTTATAAAGTGTGTATATCTTAGTTGAATAAAGTACATTGTTGTTAATTTATCATTGCTTTAAATTTTGTAAAATAAATCTTCACTTTGAACTAATGTAAAAAGAATGCACGCATCTCATTGAGCATAGTTATGTTTATGGGAAGTTTTCTGCTACATAATCATATGACTGTATTATGTTTGTACCAATTCAAAATATCTGAAAAACTATTTATTAAAATCTATTTTACTAAACAAAATTGATTGTAGAGATAATAAATATTTATATAAATATAGGTTTTGCAAGAACCACTCCTGAGTGCAGACAATGCCAACCAACACTGATTGAGATCAATTTAGTTTTTTTTTTATTAACTGGATTCTATCTCAGCACTGCTACAAACTATAAGAAACAGTTATTTTATATATATTATTTATATAATCTTACTGCTCAAACTTCTGCCAATCAATAACTTTCAAAAAAGCGGGATGTGCATCATCAAATAGTCTTTTATAATCGATACAAATTGTTAAAAATGTTGCAAACAAAACAATGAACACGTATTGACTAAAATACAAAGACAATAGCTGATCAGCTGCATACATAATGATTTCTTATTGAGAACTGCATTGTTATACAATCCAAAGAAAATGATCAATATAAAACAGGAACTATAAAAATAACACCATTATGAAATTTTTTGAAAGGGACATAATGTAGATACATGTAGAATATAAAAATTAAAAAATTAAAATAAAGTAATAGAGAAAATTCACATTAATTCAAAGATATCATTTAAAACCAAACATGCAAATCCTTGAGATAGATGATACTTGTAAACACGAGTGAAAAATTCATCAAGATTCTCAATATGATTCCATCTGCCTGAAACATAAAATAAATTCCTCTTATGCATTGTTAAATCTGCAATATAAATGACCTTGTCAACCTTGACTTCATTTCAAGGCTTTTTTCATTTTTCTCAAAATACAAGAATTCACAAAGAATATTGTAGAAGAAGGCCTATATAAAATCAATACCGTTAGCTTTATCTGAACCTCTAGTAGTGACAACAGTAGGTGGTAATTCTGATGAGTCATCATCATCCTCTTCTGTAGACAAAACTTGCTGATAGTGAATAGATTGAAATGCTGTCATTATTACCAATTACAACTTTGCAAAACATTCTTTTTAAATAAAAAAGCCCATTGTCGAAAGATTTTTTTATTTCAATAAATATTTTTCATATTAGATTGTTTTTATACAAATATTTAGATAGTATTCCTTTTAGAAGTCCTAAAAAAAATTCTCAAGTTATGTTAAAGTACTATTATGTCACAAACTTAGTTTAAATGTTTGTTATATATAATTATAGAAACGAAAAAGCGTTCAATTAGTCAAACATAAGGCATGTTACATATCAACTTTTCACAAATAGTGAACAGATAAACAGATTGGAACTACATAATTACACTCATGTCATAAAAGAGAAGCTTATCTTAAATATATTTCGATTTATTGAGTTTTCAACTCTCCATACATTATAAATTAAGTAAAAGGAAAAAACTAAAGATATCTAATTTTGACATGATGATTTTGCATATAATAGAAAGCAAAGAGATTAGACAAATGTTTTTGAAGGTTTTATAGCTGAGAGACACTTTGTAAATCCTTTAAATTCAAAAGTGGGTCTGAAATAAGATCTTTGATATCTTTTAAAAATATATGTAGTTAGGTAACCTGTTAGGACAGGATGCTTTCCTATACTGCAGTCCAGATACTATATTTTTAACTTATTAAGGATTTATGGGATTAGTAAAAACATTATTTCACTACCAAGTCCTGGTACCATTGTGATACCACATACCATACCACATAAAAAAAAGAAAGGTCTTTGAATGGAAGAAAGAAATTATAAGTAAAAAGATTCTTCGGTAGTGCTTTGATTGTACAGGCAATTGTTATAACTGTTTAGTTGTTTCTCTGATATTTCTTTAAATAAATTTCTGAAGAGAACTTTATAATTTTATTAATACCATCCCACATCACATTATTTATTTTTTTACAAGGAAAGACCTATGGAAGTTTTATTTGCTTCGGTAACTACTATAAATTCTGTTAAATTATTTCTATACCTATGACAATTATCCAAATTTAATTACCAGCAGAGTTACTTTCTCTAATGAATCCTTTGAAGAATTAGTCTCTATAAGAATGATTGCTTTCATGACACTTGGTTTGCTTCAGATTTTAGTTACTTTTTGGACCATGATTAACTTAACCACATGACATTTATATGTAAAATTTTAAACCCTACACATATATTTTCATTTGTATAGCATGCACCATGACCATGACTTGCACCTTAATATCTTTTTAATACTCTTTTGATCTGTATGTACCACACAACCGCTTAACTATGCATACAGTATAGAGGCTGGGTGTACTCAGATGTATTCAGATATCATTTAGTCATGCTTTGTAGGTAGAGGTCCTATTCATTTGGTACATGTTAAAACATACAAAATAACAAACCTGCTTAGAACTAAGGAGCTAGTAGGGTATTTATTTTATAGTAATAACAGTGTAATTTACATCTAGTGTAGGACTAGCTAGAAACTCTGTAAAGTTAAATCATTTCATTGTAAAATTAAAACATAATTAGCTATACAATACAAGTAGCTATGTATTTTGTATGTTTTTCCACATTCGCTATATTTATAGTTTCCTGGCCTTTTTAATACATGATTGTAGGTGCTGAAACATTAGTTTATACTACATATGGTACAGATTTCACATTAACAAAAACAACAGAACCTGATTTCAAAATCAAAATATCTGCATCAGATTCTATATCATGAAGATCCTCCTTCTTAAAATCATATAGTATTAGAATCTCACAGCTCTCAAAAACATCTATTTTTGTAACTTGGTCTATATTTTACTCTTTTTAAAATTTTAATTTCAATATCGTTTTGGTCAAAATTCTACAACATGAATAAAATAATTGTTACAAAAACAAGTTTGTTTGATTGAGTACAAATTAAAATAAAAATTTGAATTATAAAATTATCTTCATATCATTATTTAAAAACAGCTAAAACACCAATGGAAAACCTATTTTTTTACAAACTATTCTGGTGTTTATAAAAAACGCTATAATACCATATATTATCTAATTAAATACCAAGCTTATGCTTGTAAAAAACAGTTTGTTGTTTCATTAAAAAGAGCTCTTTTATAAGAATTGGACTCTTAAAAGACATGTTTAAATTCAAGACAAAACAAGTTTGCCAATAAAAAAATAGGAAAACTTCACATGGTTAAACCTGTGTCTTGTTAAACAGGCCTAGCGTTTTTTAAATGATGATAAATATTCGTTATAAAGAAAGTAAAAAAGTATTCTTTATAAAGAAAATAAAAAGCACAAAAGTAAAACAACAATATTTATATTGCAAAATTGCTCACTTATTTTTACAAGACATTATGGTAGTAACTTTTCTGACTTTAGTTTTCATTAAACATGTATCTTTTAAGTCAAATAAATTTGGCTCAACTATAGAATCGAGCTAACTTTAAAATCTAAATTTTTTTCGGAAATCAAATATGATACGCAATCAAACCAAGTGGATAAGTATACTGAAATTTTATTTTGGTTGAAATAGCAATGGTTTGTTTTCTTTAATAATGCACCATATAAGATAAAATTTAACCCTGAAAAGACAGAGTTTGTTATATCAGGTTCTTGTAAAGTTGTCAATCCATCTATAAAAATCAACGACAAAGTAATAATTCCCACAAATCATCTAAAACATTTAGGTTTCAATTGGGAAACTTCGAATCGGAACATAATCGACTTAAATCACTCACATACTAATAACCGAATCAATGGATTTCAAATCGCAACAAAATCACTTATTCAATTCGGAATCCGTTTTTGTCATCCATTTACTATAGCATACTTATACTACACATTATTGATACCTAAATTATTGTATGGTT
>JAUELD010005886.1:0-15295 GCA_031471615.1 Aglantha digitale
TGCAATGTGTAACTGACAAATTATCATTGCAATGTGTAACTGACAAATTATGAATGCAATGTGTAACTGACAAATTATGAATGCAATGTGTAACTGACAAATTATCATTGCAATGTGTAACTGACGAATTATGAATGCAATGTGTAACTGACAAATTATGATTGCAATGTGTAACTGACAAATTATGAATGCAATGTGTAACTGACAACTTATGATTGCAGAATATCTGACAAATTATGAATGCAGAATAACTGTTTAGATTTTTCATAAGAAATCACTTGTAAATAATGCTCTATTTCTAGGACAACTGTAAAAACCTGACTCCAGCATTTTTCTATTTACAATCTTTTAACTTGAAAAATAATGAGGAATTTTGACATACTGAGAGACAAACAAAGTCGGGGTGTGCGCCCCCTATCACCCGGTATAAATAGTGTTAGTGGTATTGGTTATACATGCCACTGTACTGGCCGGTTTTAGTATAACAAAATTACCCACCTTGGTTGTCAATTGACAGCAACTGGTATGATATTGTACTATGATAAAAAGCCCTTTGTTTCGGTTGCACCGTTATTTTATGTTTTTTGTTTGAATGTGATGGCAGTATGAAATCGTAGTGGTCAAGCGACACAACTAGATAAAAACATATATGTTGATTATAGAAGAAGTTAGTATAGATAATTCGTAGATAGTTTCTATTAATAATGTACAATCAAAAACATTTCTTTTTTAAAACAACTTAAATCTCATTATTTTTATTAAATGTTTTCTTACTTGATGGATCATTCAGAATATGTCTCTCATCCTGGAGCAACGTTGAAACTTCTTGCTTAATTGATAATTTATATTTCAAACAACAATCACCATCATTCCACAAGGTTATTATTTCACTGTCTTCATTACCAACAATGGTATCAGGAAAATCAACTATAGATTTGTCACACTATGAATAAAAAAAATAAAAAAAATACGTATTGCTACTAAAATTGCTATAGAAGAACAAAAATATAGCCATAGGTAAAACTTTCTTTATCAACTCATCAAAGTAAGTTTGCAAAAGATGAAAAGCAAGGCTTAAATAAATTGAAATGAAAGACAAAAAAAAGTAGTCATATAAAAAACTATAAAGATACTATACTAAAATACTTTTACAATACTAAAAATAATTGAAATTTAGTATTAGTATTATATGCACATAATATCATCTTTTTTGAAAAATACTATGCAGCATTTGTTTTAAAAATTTTAAATTAGACTAAACAAACTAGAGTGAATCATTAATGCATTCCTAGAGAGATTTAAAACTTGAAAATCTTCAGCTTAACATTTTAATTTTTATTTTGAGATTAGTAATCATACTTGAAATTTATTGCTGTGAGAATGAATTCTGTATAGAATTCAAAATAATAGCATAATTGTATTAGCAGAAATATTAACAGACAATTTATTTGAGTAATCGTGTTTTCTATCCTATTTTTTGAGCAACAAAAATTACGTATGGGTCTAGTAACTTTTCTAGATTTATATTCTGACTTCATGTAACAAAAATGATTTAAAAGAAATACTAAGGTAACAAAGTTATAGATGGACTTACAAACAGAAAGAATTACATTTTAAGGATTCAAAAGTAATATGTATAAAGGTATACTTTATCAACTTATATTTGATTTGTTTACAGTAGTTGACTTGATTACAAGAACTTGATAAAAGTAAAAAAAAGCCTGATTTCAAAAGTAAAATGATATAAAAAAAAAAGTGAAAATAAAAGGATAACCATAAAAAAAAATTATTTTCAGAATATTCAAATTTGCATGTAACTCTTAAAATAATAGCACTTACTGAAATCTCTCCATATTGACCGCTTCCAAGTAATCTTAGTTCATAGTTTTGAAAAAGTGATTCACTAAAAAAATCAAAGCCAATTATTTGTTATTTTATTTAATTGCATAATCATTTTTTTAATATTATAAATTTCTTTATAAACATAAATTTCCTTACCCATAAAATTGAACCTGAATAGATCCTGCAATTTTCAAGAAGGTTTTTGATGACTTATATCATATTATAGATTATATAGAAAGATTACAAAAAGAAAATTATCATCAACAAATTTATGATTCACTTACTTCCCATCTACAATTGCTACAAGTTTTACTTTAAATAAATGTTGCGTAGTTAAGATTGGTATGAAATACCATTTATGCGTCTAAAAAACAAACAAATAAAACTTGAAGAAAATAGTAATACAATAATTATTGACAACAATTGACAAGTCCAAAAGTTAAATGTTACTTGAATCTCATTTGGAAGTAAAAAGGAATCACTTGGTTCAACTTTTAAAACATTTTGATCACATGATGCTAGCTTCCATTGAAGTCTATAAACAATACAAATATTCTTTAATAAAAACCCAAGATCGCATGTGAGATAGAGCAATGTTAAAGTTTTAAGCTTTTCAGGCTACAAATTAGATACAAACAACATAATTCCATTGTTAATAAAAATGTGTAGATAATGTTTAAGCCAGCAAGTAATACCTCTAATAACAAAAATAAAATGAATTACCAACCTTAATGGTAAACGAGATGTATTTTTAACGACAGTTTTCTGTAACGACATACTTCCAACACAAGTTGGTTTAAAATATACAAAATCGTCAGGTGAAATACTTAATTGAGGTGCTTCCACAGTTAAAACAAACTCAATTTCTTTCGCATATTTAACTGAATAATTTAATATGCACTTGATTTGCTTTTTTTTATTGCTACTGTTCATTGAATTCATACAGAATGCAAAAACTTGGTAATTATTTTTCGTTAGTAATGACATGGCTGGTTTGCAAGTTAACTCAGATAAATCATCACTTTCAAAAAAAAAATGGACTGGTGTGTCCCCATTATTTTTTACCAAGCAAGTTCGATAAACAGATTCTAAATTCTGTGTTACAGGTGGAAAAACTATATTCATTGAATTCCAGTTTGTTAAAGGTAGAAAAGTTTCACTTTGTTTTGGAAATGTGTGTCCGGATACTTTTACATTGACACACCATGGTGGAGTGCACATTTTTTCATTAACTAGTTGGTGATCTCTCATGCACTAAAGTAAAAACAAATGAGCTTTAAAAACTATTTTAAGAATAAAGTTTATTTGGATAAAACAATATTGTAAAGATTTCCACCCTACACAACTAAAATTAAAAAAGACTATTTATTACAGTCAAGCAAACTAATTTTTTTTTTCTACCTTGTAGCAAAGATAAGCTTCCAATTCAGAGCAAAAAAATTGTGATGGAGTATTCTAAATAAAGAGAGGAAAAATATGAACCTATTACAGTAAGTCAAAAGTTTTAAAAAGTTAGAACAGAAAAGTTATATATTTTCTCGAGAAATTCAAATACTCCAAACAATAGAGTGTGACATATTTACAGTATTTACAGTATTACCAAATGGTCACATACCGGTCTAAACAAAATTCTAAAAGATGTTGTTGACATAGGGTCGATATCACAATTTTCTGGGACAACAGAGAAAACACTGTTCGTAACTAAAAAATGTATATATTGAATTAAAAGTTGATTGATGATTATGATTGATTGATTATGATTAATCAGCAAGAAATTTAAAAATAACAACATTGGAAAATAAAGATTAATGGTCCTACTGCAATATTTCTTTTACATTGAAGTCTGTAAGCAATAATAATTACAGCAAAACAATATTTACAACATATAATATTTACTCACAATTTATCCAATGACAAGTTACTTTGCCCTTTGTATGGTTTGTTAAATTGAAGGTCTAAATTGGTAATAATGATTGCAAATGGTTGTATGTTCATTATAATTTGATTTTTTATATGATTGAGCTGGGGCATTAATCCACAATAGAAACACAGCAAAAGACATAGACATTAAAAAACATTACATCCACATCATTTTTCCTAGAAAAATTATTTTTCTCAATGGGCAATGCATAATAATTGTAATATAATAATACATGTTAAAAATTTACCAAAAATATTTTGAGGAATTTTAATATAAAAACTGATAACGAAATAATTCATGTCAGTATACCTTTTGCATGACATGATTTAGTTGACATTGGCCGAAATCAGCATTTTTTGTTTCAGTACTTATATGTGGCATAACTAAACACTAAACCAATAAATTATAATTCAAATGATAACAATGAACTTAGTGTAATGTGAAGCTTTTGATTGATGGTCAAGCTATTTAGGTATTTAAGCTACTTAGATATTTAGGTAAAAATGTCAATACTACAAGCAGTGGTACATAATTTAATGCTTTAACACATTTTTATAATATTGATATCTAGTGACTTATTATTATTACCTCTTCATTTAACATTGAGTCGTTAAAATAAGTTTTATATGGATTTAGAGAAGTTTCTGGTCTTTTCAACATATTGTTTAGTTCTTCATCCACAACTTTTAAGTGTTCTTCAGCATCATAAACAATTTTGTTTTCCTCTAGCAAAGACATTATGTGCTAAAAAATGACAAGGAATAAACATTTGACTATAAAATGACTCTTCATTAACTTCTTAATCACTTTTCATCTGCTAATTTAGGCAAAGAAAAATTATTACAAAAACAATGATTTCAAAAAATAACTTAAAAAAATAATAACTCTTTAAAAACATACTTATTCTAAACTTAATGTTAAGATATACTTATTAAATTCATAAGCAGGATCAATCACTGTGCTTTGCCCAACGCCAAGGCAAAAAACATTAATAATAACACCACTCAATTTTCTTTAGCCTTGCAAAAACACTCCTAACTTAACTTAACTAGCAATAGCTAGTTATGATTTAAAAACTTAGATCAAAAATATACAAAAAAGATCATAATTAGATAAAATTATATTACACACATCTGGAGAAAGTCGTGATATACCACGTTGTATATGTACAATATTTCTTTCAAAATGTTCTTGTGATAGAACAACTAAAAAATAAACAAGCAATTAATTTACAACAGACAATATAACAGATCAAATAAAAACTGGAAGCCTTTAGGTAGA
This sequence comes from Aglantha digitale, assembly GCA_031471615.1. Lineage (NCBI taxonomy): Eukaryota > Metazoa > Cnidaria > Hydrozoa > Trachymedusae > Rhopalonematidae > Aglantha > Aglantha digitale. The sequence goes on from JAUELD010005886.1 coordinate 5,045, forward strand.
AGAATGTATCTGTTTATCAAAATAAATTGCTTCTGGTATGCTAATAAAAAGACCTTCTTTCCTTTTTGGGTGGCCTGTTATAAGTCTACCAACCCATTGTTTGGCTATGTAATTAATACCTGGCTTGATTTCATTAGTGCAACATGATCCAAATAAATCAATCATTAAAGGTTCCTAAAACAAAAAAACATAATATTTCATAACAACTTGTTTCGTAATCTTTAATTATGAAGTAAGATACAAATTGTGAGTTAACTTCCAATAATTTCAAAATAATTAGACTGGAGGTCCGACATTGAATACCAGATAAAAAAAAACATGCTTCTGGCTTCACAAATTGACTTATTCTTACACAAGTTTTACTTTTGTAAATGAAACTAATGAAATGAGGGGGAATGAAACTATTGAGATACTCATCCTTGTATTACTTAATAAAATAATTAAATTTATAACTGTTTTATAGATTGTAAATAATTTATTTAGCTATTTTGCGCAAGAAAACAGTTTATGTAAAAATTTCAGATTCAAAAATACTAAAAAGACCTAATGCACTCTTAACATCCATGAATTTGATATACAAGTTATAATGACACTACATTTATTATTTATTCATAATTACCTGATTGTGAACTAAACAAATCATTTGTTTATAATATATAATAGGTTTGATGGGGAGAAAGTTTACAACAGCTGTCTTGCTTGATTGACTTTTAACAATTCCAGATAGATCACTCAACGTAAACACACTGTTTTTTGGATCACTCTGAAACTATAAAAGAAGTTAAAAAAAAATATAGTAACAAAAAGTAATTTAGATTTACTTATTTACATGAAAAAAGTAACAGATATATTCTTTCCCTAATGGAATTTTCTGTTTAACTAGGAGACTTACCAGTTGAGCTAAAAACATTTAATCATTTTTTTTACAAAGACTTTCTAAAAATATATTTCCCAAATGATATGACTGTTTACAATTTACCGATAGAAATCATGTATTCAACCTTGTTGAATTGTTTGTATCGAAAACTCAACTGAACTGTCTTTGATCATAATAATGATTATGTGGCTAGCAGCAAATTATATTTAATTTTATAATAAAAAAATAATAAAAGCTCATCTAAATGACATATCATCGCTACATTCAATAGTAATTCATGTGTTAACCTCCTGACAAAAACCTTGAAAAATTTTCCTACATAAATACCATACTAAAATACTAAATTGGTACTAAGCATACTTGCATGTCTATGTTAGAATTTTTAACATTATAAATACATTATTAAAAATGTTAGAGATATTACTTGATAGAAAGCATCTACTGATGAGTTATTCTTTAATTTGAACGAGCGTGTTACCATGACATTAGGTTTTGTCAGACCAAAATTTATAGATTTAACTTCGAAATCTAAGCTTGGACCAATACCTTTACCAATGCATTTTATTAAGGTCTTGCTTGATAACCCAACAGTATAAATTTCAAAATGTTCAACATATGTTGTATTTATAAGTTCCGGTTTAAAAATAAACTTCAATTTGATAGCACCATCAGCTTGAATTACTCCATGATACTGGGAACAATTAAAAACATTATCCACAGAGATACCATGTCCTTTTTGAATTATTTGAAATGGTGCATTTACCTGGAATACAAAAATAATAAAGAATATAAATTGTAATGTAAAAGCGAAATTATAGCGGATTTACAGGTGAGATATGAATTCAATAAATCAAAAATAAAGACAAAATTAAAACAAGGCAAGTATAAAAGTTACAGGATATAGAAGATTTGATAAACATAAACATACTGGAATCAAATTTTTAATTTCAACCAATTTTTCGCAAGTGTTACCAACTCCAATATCTCCACAATCAATTTGAATATCATGTCCTTTTTGATTTCCATACTTGACAGTCAGATGAGGATACTTACCTAAAATTTATATTCAACTATGTAGTGCACATATACTACTGTCTATAACTTATATTCTCTTTTTTTATTTTAATCAATTAAACTTTCTTAATAAAATATTGATTTTCGCTCATTCACATCTTCAGTCAATGATTTGAAAAAGTTGAACAAGGTTGAAAAATATGAAACCATAGAAAAATACATTTGATATAAAAACAAACCTACCAATGCCTTCTAGTTTCATTTTTTTTGGAGATTGTTTAACATCTTCTTCATTTTGGAAAAAACATAAAGCATCAGCTTCATAAACATATGCACCCTGTAAAAGAATGCAATAATTTAATTGAATGCAAAGCATTTATTATTATATTATATTATTTATTTCTTACAATCAATTTTACTAACCTGTGGCTTAAAAGTAGTATTTATTTGAGCATGAGTTCTTGGTGCCAATGTTCCACTTGTTGGAGATAACAAAAATATCTCATCTGATTTTAAATGGAATTTGACATGCAAGTCACTAAAATAGATAAGGTAGATATGATTTTGTAGAACACCATAGCTAGTACAACTTGTTATTTAAAAAGCTTTTAAAAATATACCAATACCAAACAATTATAAGACAAAAACACACTCTCAGACACACTTATAATAGAATAATCTAAAAGGTATTCTGAATAACTAGTATTAACAGTCAACTTAAAAAGTTCATATTATTGGAGAGGGAAGAACAAATGGTTATCCTTATTACTAATAACGCTTAATAGTCGCTTGACCTAGTAAAGATTAGTCTGAAATCTTTGAAATTAGGTTTTAGAATATTTTTTCGGCAAGATGTTCGTAATTTTTATAATCATGCTTTAAAAAATAAAAATCCTGATATCATTTTGATGTTCTTATATCACTTATCTTGTTTTATTCGCAGCTTTTATGATTTGACTTAACAAATATATACCACACAAATATTCCTACGTAGTTTACATTTTCATATTAAATTTGTATTTAAATTTTGTAGGTCAGAAACCAACTTTGCTACCTACAACACCATTTGATGGAAATACTGAACTTAAATTTCTGCTTAGATCAATAAACTTTTACATTTTTGTGTAATACTGTACTTGCCGCTCATGAATTATATCATTTCATATTAACTTCTGGATGAGATGTTACAGCATAAATTTTAAGAAACATTTACAACTGTTAAGTATTTTGTTTTATAAAAGAAATAGGGAAAGGAAGAAAGAGATGATAAATCTTGCAAAACTAATCATATATAAAGACATAAATCATGTCCTTTTCACTACCACCAGCCAATTCTTTTGGTTGTATTTTTTTCATCTCCAGCTTTATTAGCTAAAGAAGGCAGTGGAATATATATTATAATTTACTACATTTTTAAAGCCAAGTTTTAGTGTAAAAGATTTTATTTACCTCTATTTAATACATTGAATCAAAATGTTGCTAGAAAATACATAATGTAATATGTAATACAAGTAATTGGTATATATATAAAATTTATAGCTATTCATCCATTTTGTTGACAAAAACTTGATAATCTTGCATATTTCTAAACTACATGAATACCACTTTATGCTATGTGTTAGGCTACATAACATTATGTAAGACTTTTATTTAATATATTTGCTTTTATAAATCAAGTACTGTATGTATAAAAAAATTGTACAGCTATCTGGATTCTTCACACATTGTGTTTAAGTTATTATTTAAACAGCTAAAAGGATTTTGGCTTTAAGCTTAATCCTTATTTTATATGTAATTTATATAGTTGAACAACAAACTTTTATAAAAGGGACTGAATCTGGAAATACTAGCTAATGATTTTAGGTATAAGATCCCAAAAGTATAAATACACACTAGTTTGAATTGGTTCTGGAAACAAAAAAACTGACTGTAGTTCTTAGGATCCAGAACAATGTTTACTTAGATTCATGCAATGATATAAAAGCACTTCCCTTTCTTGCAGTCTATACACAAATGCATGTCACTATAAATAGTATATCATTTGTAGAAAGGGAGGAAATATTTTAATGAAATGACCACTCAGAGTCATGTTTTATAAGAATCTTCAATTTTATAGGGGTTGTGATACACTCACTACCTCTCAGTTTTTTCTTAAAATTAGCCAGAATGTTTATTATCATATAGACACCTACCAAAATAGCTTGAAGCGGTTTTTGAAAATATGGCTATTTGAAAATCCAAAAATTTTCCAATTTTTTAACTTTTTTTTTCTGACACTGTATGGAAAGGCAAATTGTATTTTCCATAACTTTTAAGTTTTTGGACCAAATCATAATATCAAAATAACTTATTTTTATTATTCTTGCTATAAGCTTGATGGTCTATTGATTCTGAGAATAATAAGCTATTGAATGTATCTGCATGGATCTACAGAACCGCCCCAAAATGCACTCAAGACACAACTTAGAGTTCCTGGAGACCTTTGCCGGAGGTTTATTTTCTAAAACACCTCATGCAGCTGTATGGATACCATAAAATTGAGCTTTATAGCTTATTCTGTTTGAAAGTTATGGATAATAAAATTTGTCTTTCCATTCAGTGTCAGAAAAAAATAGCTAAACAATTGGAAAATTTTGGATTTTCAAATGGCCATATTTCAAAAACAACTTAAAGCTATGGGAAGAATTTTTTTTTGGTAGGTTTTTATATATGATAATAGACATTCTGGCTAATTTTAAGAAAAATCTGAGATGTAGTGTATCACACTTTGAAGATTCTTATGAAAAATGACTCTTAAAAATATTGGATTTAGGTCACAATTTTGTCCATTTTAGAGGATTTAAAACCTAAAATAGTGGCAGCATTTTTTCCACTACAGAAAGATTTATTTTGACCTAGTTTGTACTGTACGTCTGATTGAAATGATTGAAAAATTGTTGTATCAACTCCCATACAAACACAATTAAAACAATTAAAAAGATAAAAGACTCTAATCATTCAATTAAGAAGTAAAAAGTGTACCTAGTGTTAGTTATTTGAAACTTAATAGTTGCTTGATCATTAACTGCACACATACCAAAGTTTAATGACTCTGGTAACTTTAGTTGTGCTTCTGGTAAACTTGCTTTCATAGCAATCTTAAAATGGCCATCCTAAAACATTTTACAGAGAAAAATATATTTTGATAGGAATTAAAAAGCTGGTTAGTAAAAATAGACTTTGGTTTTGTACTTTTAAACATAAACATATAAAGAGAAGTTGATAACCTGGGAGAAGTAGATAACCAAAAAAGAGAAGCAGAGTAGTAAATTAGAAAAATTAGTTATGGAAAATAAGGCAAAATTTATCAAAACACTGATAGATTTTGATTATGAATTGGGAACAAAATGTAAGAGGAAATGGAATCTTACCTTTGTCAAGAATTCTATAAAGTCTTCATATTTATCCTAGAAAATTCACTTAGTACATTTAGGACATAATAAAAAACAATGTTCAAATCACTTATCCAAGTTTAAAAGCTACAATCTAATTCAAACATTAACATAAACACAGTAACTAAGATAGACTTAACGTCATTATAATACGCACTAAAAAACACTTTCTTTTTAATGTCATTAGAACTAAACACGAGAAAAAATTAAACAAAAACTAACAACTCACCTATAAGCAAAAATACTGATTAATTATAAATAGCAAAAAATACCTTAATTAGTGGCTTGAAAGTAATTGGCATGCTAATACTTGTTCCAGAACTTAAAGTTATTGGTTGAGGGTAACGAGTGGTAAAGAATTGTGTATTAGGAATTCTAAAGAAAAGTATAAAAGAAAATTTTACTTGGATATGCTTAAGAATCTTTGTAAATCTTTTTTTTATATAAAATTAAATATTATTTGTGTTCAATATAAACAAAATAACTGTTTAACAATAAAATTGATTATTTCTTTTGTTACTTTTACTTTCAACTTTTTCTTTTGTTTTGGTTAAATAACCTATTGTTTAATTCATCCACAACTATATATCAACATCACTTTCAGCATGATCTAGCTATAAAAAGTGCTATCAAAACATGTTTATTTTTTCTATTTACGACAAATGAAGCTATCTATATCCTTGATGCGATTAGTAGTAGATGCAATTTAAAGTAGCTATCGTAGCGTGTATAACCTTGTTCATACGTGTTAAGTGATCTTAAAGTAGCTATCGTATAGTGTATAACCTTTTTCAAATGTGTTTTAGTGATCTTGAGGTAGCTATCGTAATGATATATCCTTGTTCATACATGTTTTAGCAATCTTAAAAAAGCTATCGTAGCGTATATATCATTTTTCTTAAAGTAGCTATCATATAGCATATATATCCTTGTTCATATGTGTTTTAACGATTTTAAGTATCTATCGTAGTGTGTATAAGATAGCTATCGTAGCTTATATAAACATGTTCATACGTACTTTAGCGATGTCAACATACCTACAGCAGTAGTTTTAAGCTTTTTAAGAAGTTTTCTAGCGATTTTAAAATATCTATCTTCATAGTTTTAAGCTATTCAAAAACTTTTTCAACAATGTCTTTTCAACTATGTCAAAATAACTATCGCGTAGTTTTAAGCTTTTAAAGACCTTTTTCTACGATGTCAAAATAGCTATCTTCGTACTTAAAAGATTTTTAAAACCTTTTTAACGATGTCAATATAGCTATCATCGTAGTTTTAAGCCTTTGAAATATTTTTGGAACTGTTTTTCAACTATGTTAGTATAGGTATCGTCGCTCAATTAAGCTTTTTATAATGTTTTTTAATGATGTCAAAAGAGCTATCAGTCTCATTGAACATGATGCCTTAAGTATAAGTATAACAGCCTTTCCAAAATTAATAGTTTTGTTTGACACTGCCAAATGAAGAATGTTAATTATTAACATGATATCCATAACAACTGCCAGGAGTAGTTCTTAATAACATTTCAAGAATTTTGAAACATTACATGTATATATTCCAAATTTAGTTGAAACGTTTCATTTATCTTTTGAAATGCTTTGAAAAGGTGTTTTTATGAAACGTTTCAAAAAAACATTTCCTGCTAAAATCATATGGAAGGTCATATATTTGATACAGCTTTATACTAAAACATAATAATTGAAAAAAATAAACCTTTTCATTAGCATTATAATTATCCAAGAGGAGCTATAAAATATTCTTGATTTATCCAAAAGAAATAAAATAATTTTAAAAAGAAAAATATTTTGATATTGGATCAACGACTTCATGAAATTGAAATTTCTCCACCACACCACCTTTTGGACCGAACTAAATATGGGTCTCATGTGCCCAAAAAGGATGGTTTTTCACTGTTGCTAAGATGCTTATATAAAAACTACAATTTTTTCCAAAGCTTAGTGTTTTATAACAATTATAGTGTAAATAATTAGTTTTTTTGTAAATTTTCATCAGTTTCGAAAAAGATTGAAGAATGATAGAAACATGTCACTTTTTGTAGTTTTTCTTTAATATATAATGTCTATGCTTTTTAACTATTTACAGAACACTAGGTTCACTCATCTGCAGGTGACAAAAAATGTATTTAAATTTTTCATCAATTCTAAATATTAATTTCAAACCCTGTTTATCAAAATATCATTTTTATGTGTGACTCTCAAAGTATCACATAAAGGGGATTGAAATCACAATGTTATTTCATGATGTATAAAAATATAAAAGATTTACAAAAAAATTAGGTATTAATTAATTATCTTGTATAAAAAGCAATTATAACCAAAGCTACCTGTATTTGAGTTTCTTTGTTTTCACATTAACATTCTTTAAAACTAACTTTTGTGTGTACTCTCCACCAGGTTCCCAATGTTCCCATTTTAAGTTATTAACAACTTCAATGCCATAATGATCCTTTGATGCATGAGAAGTTTGAGTTAACATATTTTTTAGATGACGTTTTTTTATAGTATCTTGTTTTAAAGATAAACAAAGAAAAACCATGAATAAAAAGATCAACAAAAAATGATCTATTTCTAAAGATTTAACGAAATATTATACTGTATATTGAAACATTCAATAAAGTCAGTAAAATACTTATGTTTCATAGCTAGTTTTCATTTTAAAATTAAACCTCAAGAAACAATATGGAACTCAGTAAGAACAAAAAATATTTAATTTTGTAACTCTATTAATAATATTGGCTTATGCTAAATTCTTTTTAAGAAAAATAAAATGGAACCTACATGCAAAATGCAAAATAGTCTTTTCTTTTTACTTTTAGTTTTACTCTTTTTAAATTATTTGAAACAAGGTAAGTTATATGGCTGGAAATGCAAATAAAAGACAACTTATACATAAAACAAGTAAGAAAAATCCTACTAAGTAAAACATGCTGAACATGCTTCAATTGATTTGAAATATTTGCAATTGGGGAGTGGATTAAGAAATAACAGTCAGAAAACCATCAAACAAAGCCTTTAAGTTTACAGATTTACACTGCATCTATAAACTTAAACTGCCATATATACACTTAAGAAAAATTATTATATAAATGTACATTAATGTGTAGTTATTATAGTTATACTGTTTTAACTCACTTTTTAAATCAAAATACTATTTATTCTAGCTACACCAGTCAAATTTATTATGTACAGGCCTACAATTTTTCTTTGTCTTTTTGATATCGTTGTTTCTAGTATTATAGTATTTCATTGTGTACTCTTTTTAAATAATCAGTGTCTCTAATATCAGTTACCACTTTTTATATACAAACACTTCACGATAAACATATTTACTGATTTATTACGGTAGCTAGCTACCTACATATATTGTGATAAACACAATGGCTGGATTTATACCTAGGAACAGTTTTAAAGTTGTAAATGAAGTAGACTGTATTCATAAACAAAAGCTAGTAACTATAATGTTTTTAAAAAGAACAGTCAAATCACGCTTTTACGATTAAACTGCAGCCCTAATAATAGTTTGTTTACATCTGGAACAAAAGTTACTAAGATATTTTACAGAACGGAAAATGAGAAAGAAGCTTGGGGGCGAATTCTGATTTCGATAATTTTGATTATCATGGAGACGAACTGTAGCTCAATAGCAAGAATGACTAAAAAACTTTGCGTAGAAAAAGTAAATATTACTAACTTAAAACAACTAGTCTAGAAGTTATACTGCATGTAAACAAAAAACCTGGTGTTCCATCGATCGGTATAGGTACTTTTTTAGTGAAAAAGTACGGTAGTACTGCGATGTATAATTGGAAAGTCAATAACATCTTGACTACACGAAGACATCATAGAAAGTATTGGCTTCCTTCAGCTTTGTGCTGGTCAAGAACTATGCCAAATTTTTTTGAATCAAAGAAAAGTGATGCTATTTTACTTGAATATGCTCCTTGTAGATTCTAACACTTAATTCTGATGTTTCATAACATCAAGAGAGTTTGTCTAACTCTGTGAACTGTTACTCTGTACCATCTAGAATATTTATCGTAGGCGGTGACGAAACATCATGTGAAGACAGAATCACTCAGTGTGACCCTCTAGGAATGTTTGTTTATGCTGTTGGAATTACTCCTTTTGTAAGCTTAAGCATAAGCTTGAATATAATCCTAATCCTTTTAAATCGTGGCTTATTTTTGATGAGACCAGAATAAATATATGTATGTAGGTTAAAAAAAATCTCACTTGGGGTTATTTTTTAGGTACATTGGAAGAAAAAGAAGTGAATATCTCACAAAAGTACAGGCTGCTTATCGTGGGTTCATCAGAGGTTTTAAAAATAATGTATTTAATTAGAACAACACCTGGCATAAAAAAACCATCTTCAAATTCTTCTTTAAAAAAGTTTTTTTAAAACCTATTTTAAAGAGACAATGGGAATCAATCTAATTGTTTTCAATATTTTCATTAAACCAATTAAATTATATCTAATTGTACTTTTTCGACAAGAATGTTTTAGGAGAAATCATAACCAAACCAAAATGCTATGCCTGGAGCTATGCCAAGCTTTAATATCCTATGCCAGCAGCTTTTTCTTCATTCCTGAGGTTTTTGAGTTTTCCAGTACCAAAGGTCATTAGCAAAAGGAGCGTGTTTGTTTTCAGGATCTTGATTCTTTACAATAAAAGGTTAATGTATACTACCCAGTGGGCACGACAACGTTGAAACAACGTTGTTTCGACGTTGCATGGCAACATTCATTGACGTTGTTTCGACATTGTTTTCAGGGCAAAAATGAAAGTTTTTTCAACGTCATTTTGCGACGTTGTAACAACGTTGTGGCGCAACGTCGTATCAACCAAAAACAACGTTAAAATAACGTTGTTTGAACGTTGAAACAACCTAGAACTTGAGTAAAACA
>JAUELD010005997.1:0-15292 GCA_031471615.1 Aglantha digitale
CCTTATCGTCATTTCACCATCGTTAGTATGAACTGGAGATAAGAGATAGCTATGTGGTGTGTAAACCTCTGTTTTGATGTCTTGTTCTTCCATTTTTTGCCTTTTCTTTTAAATATTCTAAGAAATTATATTTGAATAATAAATTAAAGTATAAAGACAAAAACAAAAATTGAATTTATTAGTGCTTTACCATTCACGTTAACGTTTAAATATTTAATGTAATGATATATTCATTGATGGGCTTGTCTTATTTGATTTGTTAACTTTTTCAAGGAAGGAAGCAGTTTATTGCATTTTCTTGTCAATATAAACTAAACTAAACTAAAGGGTTTTGGTCTATCAATATATCTACTAACTGTTATTAATTAACGTTTTAATTAGTTTTTAAGGAGATAAAATTGTTTGTTTTTTTGCTTACTATTATAAAGAATCAAATAATCTTGATAATAAGATACACATACTGAAGTAGTCTTGCGCTTATATTAAACCCATTACAGGTTTGATTTTAAAGCCCATTTCTCTATAATTATTATATAATTATTAGAAATAAACAGAAAAAAAAAAATTTCTTCTCATAGACAAATATTGTGTTTGTTTCTTCTGTAATATTGTTTTTGTTGTGAATAAGTTCCAATTTTCTGCAATTCTTTTTTGTAAGAAGAAGTAATTAGCTTTAGGGTTAATTTTGGAATAATCCACCAAACAAAATATATGAATGTATTATATTATTATATTTTTATTTTTCTCTAAGTAACTTTTCTGTATTGTGCCAGGTAACTTTGATTTCTAGAGCAACAGCTTAACTTATGAACATTAGATATCATATGTAGCTATTTACATTTTCATGTGTCTCAGTTTGCATATGGTTTTAAAAAAATAAAATATAATAGAAAGAATCCAATTTTATCATTTCAGAAGAAAGCTTCAAATTATTATTTAAGTGTAGCTATAATGGTATTTTATGGAATTGTATCTGTTTGTATTGTATTTATGCAATCATTTTACTTTTCTTGAGTTAAACAACCAAATACATTTATAACTTCCTTTTCATGTTAATGTTCATTATAATTGATGAAGAAAATCTCTAATGACGTCAATATAATGACTTAATTATAGTAGCTATTAATACGTGTAACTTTTAAATCACGTAATCACAAATATTTTGTGTAAGTTCAATTATGACAATCAACAACCTAATTGTGTCAGATTATTCACTAAATGCAATTTTAATTTTAATGAATGTGTGTTTTCGACACTATATTTTAACTATCTATCACGTATATCAATATATAGATTATATTTAGGTTTATGCATTTTCTGTTGTTGTTTTAAGAATGGTATAAAAACTTAAAAAAGGAATAAACTTAGTTGGGTTATACTTCTTCCATTGGGTTATTTCACCATGTAGTTTACCATATGATTCCAAGATGCATTGGATACTAAGTATGTAAGTCTGAATTCACCAAAAGTTTTAGCCATTGATACAGAGTCTTTCATACAGGAACTGCTGTATCTATGCACAAACAAGTGGCAAAAAAATTACATGAAAGGTGTAAGAAAACTTGATATCTAAACTGGAAAGTGATTTACATAGGAAAATTATGTAAAAAAAACAACTGATAAATGACGTAAGAATATGTTGGTCAAGACCAAATGATAAAGCCTTTTCGTCTTCCAATGATAGTTGATATGATGAATAGTTATGAACCGTACTTCGTATAAATATATTTACATTTTAATCAGACATTTTCTGTTCTTCTCTGCGCAAATTAAACAGTTTTTTCTGATGACATAATTTTATTTTGGTCAGGGATTTAGTGATCACTTTTTTAAAATGAAAAATTATGGAGTTAAATAATATATATCCAACTTTGTTCTTTAGTTCATAACATATTTTTAAGATTTTCTTGCTTAATTTTCGTCGTTCAGCGTGTTTATTTTCAATTTCCGTTTCCATAATGCAGGTCCAAGTTTCTTTCTTAGTTTGATACTATTGTTGATAGATAATCGAATTCTAGCAAGTGTTGTTAAGAGAATTTCTTTCTTGCAATTTTTAATGTATTTGATGCGTTCTGTCATTTTAGCATATCGAAATTTGAATTCCTATAAATTTCTGACTAATTTAACAGTATTTTGCCTATGCTTCTTTATAATATAATTAAAAATGTTTATACGGGCAAGTAATTTTTTAATATATAATATAAAATACAGAATCTTCATCGTGATGTTTTACGAAGGATCGAATCAAATAAAACGTCTGTTTTATTAAAATATGCTAATATTTCGAACTCTATCCAGAATTCATGTTCACAGCAATAAATTTAAAATATGATTGCAAATCTAAAAATGGTAAAATTCTTTAAAAACGATAAAAACAACATTGTCTATAATAGAACAAAAATATAAGAAATACACTAGAGAAAACAACAACATAAAAGAAAGAAATGGTTAAAAGTTCACGTAATCGAGTTTAAAACGAGTTTTAGCTAGTTAAAAAGTTTGAGAGGTATTGATTTCTCTTGGATGTTTAATATTTGTTTAAGCTTTTTCGACTATTATTTCGATATCGACTTCCAATTATTTCGAAGTTTGCAGTATCAACTGAAACTTGCTCAGCTTCAACTGCATGTTTTACTAAATTCTTGTCACATCCATTATGGTCTTTTATTTTCTCTATCACCCTTCTTGCACTTTCACCTACGTTACTCTCTACGCAACTATCGTCAGGACAAACTGTTTTATAAACAATATCATGTTTATCTTTAAAAGGAATTTCATCTCTAAAATTAAAACGGGAAAATAATCTTGTTCCAGTTTAAACAATGTTTAATTTTACATCCGCCGGAAAGGATTGTTGCATTTGACACAACATTTCTCCCCAGCATGTGGTAAAACTAAAGTACGTTTTTCTTTGATCATTTTCGGTGTCTGTTCGTCATATTTTGGTTTCACCTTTTTAATAACGCTTGTTATAAACCTATGTGGGTAACCATCATGTTTATTAAATACCAAACCTAAATAGTCCACCTCAGCAGACAAGTACTATTTATTAGAGCACATGGTGTATTCTATGTATATTAATGTTTTTAAAGTATTTCACTTTCCATGTTTGAGGTGCAAACAATTCTTAATGAATGTAAACATCCGTGTTTGTTGGTTTACGATACACAGAAGTTTCAATTCTCCCATTCACTCGCATTAACATAGTATCAACAAAAACAATTTTGTCTAAATTGAATTGAAGGGTGAAATCCATTGAGACACGACAGTACATGATCTATGTATTCATTTTTAACAAAACATATGGTGTCGTTGACATAACATTTCCAAAAGCTTCGTTAAATAAATTCGTTTAAAGTTGGAACTATTGATTTTTCCTACTCAACCATAAATACACCAGCTAAAAATAGCTACACCGTCGTTTCAAAGAAATGTTTCGTCATTAAATAAAAAGTGAACATCTTTTGTACAAAGTTTAACAAGTTCCTTCATTTTCATTCTTTATTATGCTTGTGTTTATTTCATTTCCAACATAAATGCGTCTAAGAATAATTTCAAAGGTTGCATCTAAAGGGACGTTTGTAAACAACAATACAACATCGAATGAGACTAGTTTGTAATCGTCACGAATGTACTTGTTTTTAATGTTCTTGGCAAATTCTTTAGTACTTTGCACAGTATATTCTATATATATAGTTATTTTATTTATCATAAAATTACTTGCCCGTATACACTTTTTTAAATATATTTATATAACATATATTGATATATACTTTATATCATCTTTAAATTGCTATGGTAAATTTTTTTGGAATGCGTGCAATAAAAGAATAATAAAAGTTCAACATGGAGTAGTAGAAATAATTGAGGAAAAAATTCCATGCGCTAAAAAAGCCGGACGGAGTATGACCTCAATAACAACTTATCCGAAAATTTGGATAGTTGATTTAAATAATGGATAGTTTCAAATGTATGCTTTTTCAACAAATTTAGATAGCCATTGGTTTGGATTTTTAGTCTGTGGTTTAGACCCCTAGTCCGTAGTTTGGACCTGTAGTCCGTGGTTCGAACCGACAGTCGACTGTTTAGACTGTTGGTCTATGATTTAGACCGTTATTCCGCGGTTAAAACTATAACTTCCGTGACTCAGACCATTGATGAATAAAAAAAATGGCTTCGGCAATAGAGCTATCCGACTTACATTTTATAACGCATGATCTCGATATTTTTTGCAAAAGGTGTATTTGAAAGTTGAAATCTTTCACTTTCCTGAGCTTCATGAAGCCTTTGAAATAATTCTCACTTAATTTGTCTCCGATCAGAATCAATTAGTATACACTAAGAGTATAACTTTTATAATTACAAGGATTAAAATCAACTTTTAGCTGATAAAATCAAAACTACAGTAAAAACAGTTAGACAATATCTCCAAATTTACACCGAAGAGCAGCTACTGATTTAAATTGATATTATGTGCTAATGGTACCATCAAAAACATTAAATGTAATGCTGTAAACAAGGGTGTCGCAGAAAAATGTAGAATATACTGTTAAGTTTATAAAAGATAATTTATAGAAACTTAAACCTTGTACTTTGATTGGTCAAACCTTTGATATAAACGAAGAATTATTATTGTAAATTTATTCTTTGAAAATGATTAAAACTTAACAAATTGTGTTTATTATAACTCTAAACAAATGACTTCCGAAGCAGAAGGTTTATTTTCCCTTCAACTACGATTGGTCATAAGAAAGTATTTTACTTGTTTCACAACTATTTCTTATCTCCAAAGTTATGAATAAAATAAGTAGTTTAATTATTGGAAATTTCAAGTTATAAGACAATAGTAGTTTCCCAAGGACAAGTTCTGTTTGACATTAACATCATTCGTACCAATCATTTTTTATGTGCAGCATGGCAGCGAGAAAGGAAGATTCACTATCTTTTAAAATATTTCTTTCTTATTGTAAAATCATTAACATCAGGAAAACGAGCTTCGTTTCAAAAAGGGTTATATTACAAAACAAATGTTTACAGAAAAGGACACTGAATCAATCTTAGAATAATGAGACTTCTAATGAAGCTAAGCTAAATATATTTTGAGCTTGCGAAAATAGAAGAATACTGATATGTTTATATGTTAAATATTTGAGGACAAAATGCATATCTTATAGTTTAGTTTACTTTTGTTTATCCCGAATTATGTGCTGCCTTACATATGCATATGACATTTGTATATTTTTTTTGTTTATTAATAACGTTATTTGTAATAAAAGATAAAGATAACTAAGAAGTTACCAAGGAAGTTTATCAGTTTATTTCAACTGAAGTAGATTATTATATTGGATTTGTGAAATGGCTGCTTCCAAAACTAATTTCCCTTTTATCAAAATTAACTAAAGCGTAAGATGAGAAAACTTTCCAAATATAGTGATAAAGTAAGGTATTAGAGATGTGGATCTTTAATTATTGACAAATATCTGATCACCTTTTTAAAAAAAGGAATATCTATTTAACACAGAGAAAAAAATACACTGGAGAAAAAAATATGGAGTTGCCAAACTGCGATCGTTGAGAGTTTTTATATGGGTAGCTAGTATAAAGTAGTATGATAAAGTTAAAAGCAGTACTAAAGCATAAAAAAATATCTATTTATTCAAATATATGTGAGGTCAATGGCGTTATAATTAGGACGTCTGACAAAAATACTTTTTCACTTGTACACAAAGGTAATAAGTAAAAAGAAAATAAATAGATAATATTAAATTATTAAATGAATTATTAGAAAAGTGTAAACAATTTAAAAAACCTAGGATGGTATCTAAATAATGACAAAGATAAGACGAAAATCAGCTCAATTTAAAATGCTTGTATTATTTGTAATATTTAGACCCTCAAATTGAGACATCAAAAAATCTAACTAAAAATTATTTTAAGCTATCAATGAGGATTTGATAAGGATCCATTATTAGCTAAGTTATGACATATTCAGGTTTATTTCAAAACTTAAATTATAATAAAATTCCACAAATGTTATGGCTAAATTTAAAGTTCTCAATTTAAATTAAATTTCAAACAATTGTTATATGCAATTGTCGGTATATTTTATGAAATATTTCCACCAAATTTTCGTCATGTATTCAACTTCTTTTTATAATTTTATTTTCTACAAAATTTAACTGCGCGCATCAGTTTTAGCAATTGTCAATTTAATAATTACTTGGTGAGCAATTTGAATTAGACCTGGTTGTTATATTATCAATGAAGTTTGAACTTAAATATATGCAGTGCTGCACAAGATGAAATATATAACATAGCTACAATAGAGATGTAACAGAGATTCAATTAATGATCGATGAGCTATAATAAAAGAACTGCTGCTCAATTCAAAGAGGTCGAGGAGATTATATGAATAACAAGATTCTGTATATTCTGTAAAAAAAAAATGGCTAGAAAACAGGTTATGGACTCGACTATTGTTTGAAATATAAGTTTGAATTTTTAGCTATCTTCTCGTTATTTATATATTATATATTATTTTGATAAGGAAAATAAATTTTACACAAGAGCATATATTATGAATGACAAGAAAACTTATGACAGCTCAACGTACTGCTAGAAATTATTATTTTTTTATTTTAGGTTGCTTGCATTATATAAATAAATAAATGTTGTTAAAGTCGGTTGATAAAGGATGTAGAAAGTTTAACGCCAACAGTTTAACGTCAATAGAGTAGTTTCAATAGTTAGCTACTTTATTTAGAATTTTTTACCAACATGGAACAAAAACTATTTCCAGTCTTTTAATAAGTTTCTTTTATAAGGTTCTATCATGACAATCTGTTAAAGAAATTTTTGAAAGAAACAAAGCTCTAGTTTAGAAGCAAGGTTGCTAAATTTAATGACGTTGAACTGGTGTTTTGTAAAATCCTTTTGTTGCTTAAAATCTCAATGTTAACAATGTATACTATAAGTTATGATACTACAAAGTCCAACATCTAATGTCAATTGTTGTGGTACATGATGTCATTTTCCATTGTTTTTGAAACTTTTATTAGTTTCTATGACGCCTTTTTTTAAAAAAAATGACGATGTTAGGAAAATATGAAAAAATTAAGTTTAAGAATTTTTTAATAAGAATCTCTCAATAAAGCTTTCTGGCAAACTTTCTATTTATAAAACCGTCCTCTACAAACATCTTCCGTTTAACACATTCAAAATATAAAAATTCTCTTAATTATAAACTTATATATATATATATAAGTTCACTGAATTTAAGACATTGGCTTATCTTGAAAAACAATTTTTATTTATTTGTTCAAAATGTAAATAACATAGCAACGTCACTATGATGTAACTTGAATTTTACTTCTTAGTAATGTAAAATATTGGTATTTAACGACTAACAAGCACGTATTTAAAAACAACTATAGCTAAAGCCAAGCAACTTTGAAACTCAGTTGTTTCAGGTTTTTTTGATACCAAAAATCTCAAAAGGTTTTCTTTTGTAGATCTCTATGTTTCACATGATTTATAACACTAATATATTACCAATAAACACAACCGTATGCTGAATAGAATTTTTTATTATTCACTGTTTTTTTATTTATATTTTCTTAGCTCAAAATAAACACACTCATGGAGCTTTGACAAACAAAGTTTGACGTAACTTAAATCCAACTTAATCCAACTTATTCTCCACAAGAGAATATATAAATTATATTTTTTCATACAGAAAGATTACTTACTATTAACATTATCTTTAAAACTTATTTTACCGGCTCGTGAATATAAAAATGGTAGGTACAGAAAATGGAGCAAAGGAAACACTGATCTATTCCCCAAGAAGCTATCTTCTTCCTGAGAAGAAGAACGGTGAGGTAAAGAATATAAAGTTGCAAGTCCTGCAAAGATTAAAAAACAAACGTTCGAATTCGTTTCGAGAGAGTATGCAGTTAGGATTACGTAATATTGCGAGAAGAACACGAAGCCTAGAGAGTATATTTCATCCTCAACCATCACCTAGCAGTACCAACGAGTTGGTTCGATTTTCTATCGAAAACTTACAATATAAAAACCAATTAAAACTAGATGAGAATAAAAACCCGAGAAGGAAATTCGATACTCTTTCACCTAAAGTGTCCCATAGAAATATAGAAACACAAGTGCAAATCTATGAAGATGAGCCCCTCTTTCGGGTATGTCATCATAAACAACTAGAAAAATGTTTGACAGATACCAGAAAGATAAGCAACAATAACGAATGCAGAAATCGTTCTGAAACAGTAATTTGGTGAAATGTTACATATCAGAAACAATCAAAAACGGTTTAAAAAAGAGTTAATTAATGGTCTCCAAAAAAGTTTTAGCATTTAGTGATTTTGATCCATCATCGAATTCCAAAATTTCTCAGATTCTATCCTGGCTGTTAGAAACAAGTTATAAAATTAAAATTCCAGGTTGTATTTCATTGATAAACTGCTGTAGCTAATTAAGATTTAAATCTGCATTTGCTTTAATTTTAGCAGAAAATCATTATTAAAGTGAAGCTTCTTTATTTTTAATATCACAATTGAACATATGAAACAGGACAGAGTTTTTTGAAAAACTAGTTTTGGTATTTTAAAAAAAGAAATTATGTTTAAAAGAAAAATACCTACATCCTACAATATTTTATAAATAAAAATTAATTTGCTATCAAAAGCGACAATTAGCCAGTGTCTTTTTCTGATAATGGAGTGACTTAATATACCATTATTTATGGTTCATATGTTAAATTTTGAAAATATCGGAATTACACCCTTGAAAGGTTCAAATTGTTCAATTTAGTTGCATATTATAGATTGTTTCTCTCGTTTACGAGGATATCATATATTTGTTAATGTACTTGTTTCGTGTAAAGTGTAAAGATTTTGTAAAGTATAAAATATAGTCTTTAAATTTATGTGATTTGTTCTTCCTTTCTACCTTTTCTTTTACTATTCGATCCGAAAAATAAACATGCGTATGAGATATGTTTCAAAGCCTAGAATAGAATAAAAGAAAGCATATAAACGTATTTAATTCTATACTAATTTGTAAAACAAATAGACAATGACGTGTATTTTCGAGTATCGATTTTGTTGATCATGGCTGCTTTATTCTTAAAGGAAACACACAAACAATTAAACAATGATATTACCTATTCTTTATTTTGCAAGAACTAATAATCCGACACAATAGTATAGTTTGTAACTGACATTCATTACTGTTTAATAAACACAACATTCGGACAAGTTGACGCGACAATACCAAATATTGTCAAAACATCACATTTGACAAATTGCATAAAATAGCATAGATATGCATATTAATGAATAAATTACTCCATTTGAATTTTAGATGTCCTACTTGAATATAAAAATCATAATTTTGTCATGTCTTAGAAAAAACTAAATAGGTTTTTTAAAATCAAACGTAGAAACGTAAAATTTAGAAAAAAGGTTGCTAGATTTAAGTTTTAAATTGAGATTTATAGTATAGTGTGTTATTTAAAGTAGTTTATATTTATAGTAATACTCAGAAAATTAACGAGTAAAGTTTGAAGATACTCAGAGGTTTAACGGGTAAGGTTTAAAAATTGTCATAAAATAATTCCGGTTATAACCGTTTTTATTCCCTGTTTTGTCATTATCTTTTAGGTTTTATAAAAATTTATTTTATATCAGTTATAAAGTAGAGCTGGAATTCCATCACAAAGAACCGACAAATTGTGTTGATATTACTTTGACTTGCCACCTACCTTGTGAAAAACAAACTTAGCTATTAACACTTTTGAATTATATCATAACATACGTCAAGTAGTTAACAAATAATATCATATATCAACAACGTTAAACTAAATTGAAGTTAGCCCAATGGGGCTATGCTCTCTAGCCCCATCTCAAAAACAATTACTATCCTCATTCTAACCCCATTACAAAAAAAATGCTATCCTCATTCTAACCCAATGACAAAAATATGGCTATCCTCATTCTAGTCCCATCACAAAAAAATTACTATCCTCATTCTAGCCCCATCATAAAAAAAATTGCTTTCCTCATTCTAGCCCCATCACAAAAAAATTGCTATCCTCATTCTAGCCCCATCACAAAAAAATTACTATCCTCATTCTAGCCCCATCACAAAAAAATTGCTATCCTCATTCTAGCACCATCACAAAAAAATTGCTATCCTCATTCTACCCCCATCACAAAACAAATTGCTTTCCTCATTCTAGCCCCATCACAAAAAAATTGCTATCCTCATTCTAGCCCCATCACAAAAAAGTTGCTATCCTCATTCTAGCCCCATCACAATAAAAAATTACTATCCTCATTCTAGCCCCATCACAAAAAAATTGCTATCCTCATTCTAGCCCCATCACAAAAATGTTGCTATCCTCATTCTAGCCCCATCACAAAAAAATTACTATCCTCATTCTAGCCCCATCACAAAAAAATTACTATTCTCATTCTAGTCCCATCATAAAAAAAATTGCTTTCCTCATTCTAGCCCCATCACAAAAAAATTGCTATCCTAATTCTAGCCCCATCACAAAAAAATTACTATCCTCATTCTAGCCCCATCACAAAAAAATTGCTATCCTCATTCTACCCCCATCACAATAAAAAATGGCTATCCTCATTCTAGCCCCATCACAAAAAAATTACTATCCTTATTCTAGCCCCATCACAAAAAAATTGCTATTCTCATTCTAGCCCCATCACAATATAAAATGGCTATCCTCATTCTAGCCCCATCACAAAAAAAATGGCTATCCTCATTCTAGCCCCATCACAATAAAAAATGGCTATCCTCATTCTAGCCCCATCACAATAAAAATGGCTATCCTCATTCTTGCCCCATCACATAAATAGACCAAACTACTGACTAAATCCTTTTGTTTATTTCCCCTCTTTTATTATCAAATCACGATAGGTAAAGAAAAATTAAAAAAATCATTTTGGTTGAAGTTATAAAGTTCATCATTGCTTCAATAATCAGAAAAATATAAATAAAGATAACAAATTATAAATTTTTAGATCATGTAAAAAGCAGTACTTATAACACCTCATAACGGCAATACAGTAAATAATATATTTTAACTTCAACAAAAAAAATATATGTTCACATAAAAACAACTGTATTTCAAAGTAACTATATATATATTTATTATTTTAAACAAATTGAATGAAACTAAAATAAATACAAGTTAATATGCAGAGCTTATTGAGCATGATAATTTCCCTTCTCCTTTAAGTTTACAACAAGATATAATACATCTTAAAATAAGTAATTAAGGAGTTCATGTAAAGTTCGAAAAAATCTGTTTTGAAAATGGACAAGTTAACATTTCAAAGCGAACAGATTACCACAAATAACACAAGTAAATTATCATTTTTTTCAAAATAAAACCTAGTTAATTTGTGAAGCGAAAAAAATATATCCAGATTTATATATGACAAAAAGCAGTTTTAGTTAGATAAGAAAACATAAATTAGAGGAAGCTATTCTCGATTTGAAATGTCTAAAAAACTATACCTCTAAACGGTTCAAATTTAGGTACTTAATATATTGTTTAATATTGTTGATGATAAATTGGTAAAAGCAAAAAATAGAATTAAACAATTAAATTGGTATACACCAAAAAATTGGTGGCACACAAATAACAAAACCAAAATAGTGATTGAATGTGCAGAAATAGATAAAGTAACTTTATTAAAAAATCATTTAAAAACGAAGCTTCAAATATTTCTGGGGACTACCAATCAGCAAAGATTATAACTTAAAACTGGAACTTAGAGCATAATGCCTATGCTAAATATAAACTTTATCTTTATCTTTATTTTTTATAATATCTTATTTTTATTACTAAACAATAATACCGCCTATCATTTTAATGATGCATTTTGTGAAGCTTAGAAAGTGATTTAGAAAAACCACAAAAAACTAAAAAAACCAGCAAAACAAACACAAAAACTTTAATATATTAATTGCGATGAAATTATCATAAATAAACGATGGTACATCAATAATTAAAATATTAAATTCCATCTTCTGTTTTTTTGTTTTTTTTTACTTCGATGTGATAGGATTGATCATCTTGTGTGGCACTATTGGGTGTTGCCTTATTGGGCGTGACCCTATTGGACTATATTTTCATTAAAGTCTATTCAAAAAATAAAAAAATAAAAAGGATTTCTGTAAATAACGTTGAAGATGCTCACTATAAAAAAGATGGGATGAATAGCGGGAGAAACATATTGCAAAGCGAAAGGAACGAGATATTAAAGTATTCAGTATTAAGTTGTTGTTTTCATGTTTTATAAAATAAATATGTTTATATTGCACAGTAGTTGTGAATTCGTGGAATTTCATTAAAGGAAAATAAGCTCAAAAATAATGTTATCATTTTTTATCATATTATCATAGAGGGCATTGCAATGAAATTTTTGATGTTAAGAACTTAAAATAACCTAGAACTCACAAAAATCGCATTTACATGTCTGTTCTTGTTGCCGTGGTTACGAATTTTGTGACGTAGTTGATGGAAAACTTTTTTTTATTTCTTTTTCGCAAGCAGAACAAGAATTCTAAAAAACATAACTTGACTGATTCAAGAAACAGTTTATTCTTAGATTGAAAGTTATTTCGACAAAGATTCTTCTACTATCGATATGTTTTTACTGGATTATATGAACCATAATATAGAGTACAAAATCAAGCTCACTAAAAACAACTGAGGATTCATTATATAACGAAACTTTGGAACCTTCGTCAAGGAAACATTAACTAATGTACGCTCACTATGTAGTAATAGATGAAGCTGTAAAAACTGTAGAATATTGGATGAAAAACTTGACCAGCTGATATATAGCTGAGCATAAATTCAAAAGGATTTAATTTTTTTTTTATTTTAAACAAGGAAGTTATAGATAGAAGGAATCTCATCGTCTTTTTTTTTACCTTAATGATTGCATTTATTCATTTAATTGGTTTAGAACAGAGCTTGTCGATTATATGTACAATTATTTATAATAATTACCGACAGCTTTAAACGGTTACACCTATAACTTAGCAAATCAATCATTATTTTAGTATAAATAGGTTATATATTTTGAAAAAGCAGAGTTAGAGTTTTGTTTAAAATTGTGTACTAGATATTGAGAAAATCAACTAAGTTCGTGAATACTTATGTGTGATTTCTAGGCAAACTAAACATGTGTTTTTAATCTCTTCACAGTACAGTGTTCTTAGTACCTTTACTAAAATAATATGCTGGATTTAAGTGAAGAGACGAAGGTTACCCTACCAACAAAAAGTAAGCTAAAGAATTCATGTCTTCGTTGATTATTTTTACCTTTATAAAGTTATATTCGTAAAGCTCTATTGTATGAAAAAATATTCTTTACAAAAAATAATGACGTTTTAAGTAATATAATTTGTAACTTTTTTTGTATTCTACGTTAGAACACGTTCTACGTTCTACTACGTGAGAGAACCAGAGGAGTTATTCTCATCAGCTATACAACAAACGGAATAACTTGTTATAAATCCTTTTAGAAAAAGATTCCTTGTTTTAAACGCATTTATATCTTCTTTTTTTTTACGTTAACACTTTTTTATAAAAAATAATCATAAGAATGAACTAAAATAAATGTTTAACATCCTCCTTTCTTTCTTTCCTTGACAGCTTGCTGTTAAAAAAATTGGCAACATGTGTTTAGAAAACACGTTTTTCGCTTGTTTTGTAAGCAACGGTGTCTTCTTACCTTGTATATACTGTTATTGTTTTCAGTCAAAACACTACTTTGTTTATGTCTATACTAGATTGCATCCCATATACTAACATTGAAGTAAATGCTTTCATCAGTTTGCATTTGCATGTAAATAACGTAATTCGATCATATTTCGTGTTTGTTTTAGCTCAACAGAAACGTTTATGTAGATATGCATGCCTAAAAGTTTCTGATTAGGTATGAACTCTATGGAGCGAAATGAGGTTAAATAATAAGATTATTTATTTACATGTTCTTTGTAATATCAAATTTTGTCTCTATTTTGATAATGTTTAGCTACATTATTATGAAGTTTGATGTGTACTAAGTATAACAATGAATATGCTAGTTATGCTGATGATAACACCTGGTGAAAACTTAAATGAAGTGGTAATAATTTTAGAACAATCTTCACTGCAACTATTTGAAATATTTGAAGAGTACAAGATGAAAGCAATCTCACCAATTATCTCATAACTATTTAAACATAATAAGAAAATTAAGAGGATTAAATATTTACTGCCTTCTTTTGATCTTTTGCCTTACACATACTCTCCATAAACATCGATGAAATGTCAGCATATTTTTCATAGAGATTTAAAGATCTATTTATGTTTGCAATTTACAGGCACTTTATAGCTATTGAGATTTATAAAGTAATTAACAATAATTAGTAAGTAATTAAATGACAAATTTGTACAAAAATAAATGTTAATGCAATTACGATACATGTAATTGTAAAGCTACTGTAAACATCTGGTAAAATGGTATTCCTCTCTTTAGCCCTTAAATCTAAAGAAAAAAATACTAGAAGACTTTCCATTAGCTTTAAAACTTCGTATAGTTAATTATAGAGCTATACACACGTGATTACTTGCTATGATGATTCTGTATCAGTTAATCACTAAACTTGTCGCAGTGGCTTAATGGGTGGCTCTTCGAACTCTCACCGTGGTTCGAGTCCTCCGACTGCCTGAGGTTGTCTGGTGAGCGGTATAAGAAGCGCAACTGTAAATACCACCGTAGCACAAATGGTAGCATTAAATACACAAGAACCTTGGGCCAAGGACTTTCCCTCGTATAGTTAATGACTTTTGGGAAGCCTTGTAAATAACTCACTCACTCTACTTTCAACAAAGTGTTTTTATATTCAGTAAAAATAGACAACTCTTGTGTATTGAAATAAGGGTGTATTGAAATAAGGGTGTATTGAAATAAGGGTGTATTAAAATAAGGATGTATTGAAATAAGAGGGTATTGAAATAAGGGTGTATTGAAATAAGGGTGTATTGAAATAAGAGGGTATTGAAATAAGGGTGTATTGAAATAGGGGTGTATTGAAATATGGGCGTACGAAAATAGATATTTTATGAATTTTCTAATATAAACATGACTCGTAAAAATTGACACTCAAACATTGACACATGATTTATCGAAGATTTAATCACATGTTTGGGGTTATGTAAACTTTGAGGTAAAGTCAGTAAACACAT
>JAUELD010006108.1:3396-15292 GCA_031471615.1 Aglantha digitale
TTGTCGCCATTAATTGTTTCACATTTTTTACTTCGTTGTATTTTTCTTTGTAGACAATTGTTGCCATTAATTGTTTCACATTTTTTACTTCGTTGTATTTTTCTTTGTAGACAATTGTCGCCATTAATTGTTTCACATTGTTTTGTTTTTTTCTTTGCAGACGATTGTTGCCATTAATAAAGATGCAGAAGCTCCAATTTTCCAAGGTATTTGTTTTCTTACTGTGTTAAAAAAATTTGCTCTCCATAAAACTGTTTTTAGATAAAAAGTTTTATGACCATCCTTGGATGTATTATTATTGTATATATATTTTTTTCCTTTTTAAATTTTCAATCAGCTGTACTATGCTACTTCTCTCTTTATGTAATTATTCTATGTTTAAAAAAGTGTAATAAAGTAAAGCATGTGTGGAGCTCAAAACTAAAGTTATAAACAACATAAGAATTGCTTTTGCAGAGATAAGGCAAGGGTCAAAATAAGGGCCAGCTACTGGCTTAAGGGAGCTAAATGAAATAACAGCTGTAACAGCAAAAGATATAGTTTGAAGAAAAACTTAATCTAGCCAGATATACCATTACTAATTTCATTTTTTGGTTTTTGAGTCAATTAAAAAACATCTACAATGTTTACATAAAAGAGCTACCTATCCAGTGTGGGCGCAATTACTTTAAAAAATCGAAATCAGCTAATTGGGAACTTCAATTTTTCAATATTTCAAACGGTAGAGAGGTCTTTCTGCCCATCTGAGATTTAGATGGGTTTATATATCATCTGACTTTATATTCCAAATTCACGCCAACCAAGGTTGCGTAGTTTGATAGAAAATATCTAAAATCTACTACGTAGTTAAATCCTTAGAAGAACTGATGATAGAACAGACTATCAGGGCTGAAACTCTTAACTGTGAGTTGAAAAGTTATGATGAAGTTATATAGTTATTATATTGTATTGCTTTTACTCTTGCAGTTGCAGATTATGGTTTAGTTGCCGACTTGTTTAAGGTATCTTTTTATATTTATTTTTATTGTTGTTTATACCAGGAAGTATAAACTTTCCCACACCAATTTATCTCAATTTTTATATGTTGCATATTTTTTAAAATTAGTTTTGTTGTTGTAATTTATTTTTATTGTAAATTTTAATGCTCCTATTTGATAAATTGTCTAATTGATAGGCTAGGTAACAGTATGTAATAATACTAATTAAGCACATTCTGTAATCATGTTTACATGCGTTTAGATGGATTGTTTCATTCTATGTGTTTATTTAAGTAGGAAGTAACAATGTAACATGAAACTTGCTGTGCTGATTTGTCTGTCTTTATGTCTGCGATTGAAATGGTTTTAAAATAAAGTATATAATTTCAAACTTAATCTGGCAAACTATCAGTTTTCTGTTTAAAAGTATTTTAATAATTTTATCGATTATATTTTAGTGTTCATATATTATGTGTATTTATAGGCTGTCCCAGAGTTAACCGAAAAAATTTGATCCAAAATATTGTTGGGAAGATTTTGTTACTATAATATAATATGTTATTAAGAATAACTTTTTTATTTACTTTGTTTGTTTGTTTGTTTTGAGTGTTCTCTAATTTTTTAATTCAAAATTTGTATGACTGTAATAAAAGAATAACAATATCATTATTATTAAGAAGATAGAAGTTTTTTATTCCTTTCTTCCTTGGATGTAGTGAATGTATTTACCTCTTGATGTAATGTATAATCTTGATAAGACGATGATAACATCCAAGAAGTCTAGCCCCGGGGCAAAACTAAAACTGATCAAACCTTTGATGCTGAGCAGTAATCCATTAAAACACGAAACAATATTCTTCAATAAACACCACTTTATTTAACACAACGTAATTTGATAATTGATTGATGTAAAACTAATCCCCATGGATTATTGCATATTATAATAACTTTCTTTATTATTTATTGTCCTGAAATGATAACTTATTCAATATAAAAGTTCACACTTTCTTCCTTATTTCTCATAAGGAATTATTTCTTATTACTTTTTATGTTACATAGATTAAAGGAATCCCAATCTAGTTAGGCAAGTTGAGCTTATTATATCAAAGAGCTTTAAGAATTATGAAAAATACTTCATGTTAATTTTTTTTTTTTTCAGTCTCAGTATTTGAAGTTTCTATTTTCAGCTATCTCGAAATGGCAAATTTAGTGAAATTCATTGTGAAAGTAATTTCTGGGAACTAGGAATAATCAATCTCGATGACACCATAAATGAGTATAAAGCTACATTAAAAGTTTTGACTTAGAAAGTGAATTTTTAAAGATAGAATGAAATTGTTGTTTATTTTTGAAACTGTTTTTTTAAGAACTTTTTAATTGTTTTAATTATAATTGATTTTTGTTATTTATTCAATGTTGAAACAGATTTTTTGGTTGTCATTCAATAGAAGTGTTTTTACACCAAATGCAACCTAAGATCATTTATATTTGGCAATTCATAGAAGTGATATTTTTCTTTTTATTATTTGTTGTTTCTATCAATTGCATATCGGTTTATATTTTAACAATTTAACAATTTTAGTAATAAATAAGTTTTATATAATATATAATTATTAT
This sequence comes from Aglantha digitale, assembly GCA_031471615.1. Lineage (NCBI taxonomy): Eukaryota > Metazoa > Cnidaria > Hydrozoa > Trachymedusae > Rhopalonematidae > Aglantha > Aglantha digitale. The sequence goes on from JAUELD010006108.1 coordinate 5,991, forward strand.
TAGTATTATTATTTTATATAATATTATAATTTATATATGTATAAATGTTCATCCGAATTTTGACTTTCGTTATAATAAGAATCACCTTACGTTGATCTTTTAATTACTTAACAGCAATATTGACAAATAGCTTGTAAAAAACACGTCCTTTATCGAAACTCTGATGTCTAAGCACCATATTATTCTCTATGTATTGTATTAAATGGTAACTGCTCCATTTTTTATTGTTTATAGAAGATAATATAAGATAATGTTGCAAGATATTGATAATTCAACAGCTATTCAACTAAATGGTGAAAATTATCATCAACCCATCAGTTTAATCGTTAAAGGTTTGGGTACCAGCTTTTACAGTGACGAATCGTTAAGAAAAGAGTTTGAAAATGTTTTTAAAGAATACGGAGAATGTGTATTTAACTATTTGTCATCATTCAAAAGAACAATTGTATCATATGAAAATTGTGAAAGTGCAGTGTCAGCACAAACTAATTTAAATGGAACATTATTCCACGATGATATTTTAAAAATAAAGTTTAAAGAAGAAAGCCTTAAACTTGGGGAAACATTTTTACCGGTACCGAAAACCGAAAAATTATTTTTAATATCTCCACCTGCTTCACCACCAGTAGGTTGGGTACAAAAGGTAGAACCTATACCTGTTGTTAATTATGACCTCATCAGTGCAGTTGCAGGATTACAAAACCCAGGAAATCCAGTCGAGCTTATATCTAAGACAGATAGTTCTCCAAGTATATGCGTGGTAGGTTGCGAGAATCCGAAACCGAGAGAGGGACAAAAACAAATGCAAAATATGAATATTTTGCCGAGAACGGAAGTACAAACAAAACGACCACCGCTTACTGCATGATGTCTTTATAACAAAGGAATTGTATTTATAACATTGTCTTCACCGTTGAATAGCCACCCTTTAGAAATATTAAACCATCAATTCATTGCTTTTATCAGTGTAAAATTATTGAAAATGTTTTATGATATGAAAAAATTGTTAAAAATAAAATGTTTCAAATTGCACCATCAACCTCAGTTGTTATTTTTGTGTTTGTTTTTATTTATGAAATCCATTTACTTTTTTAATGTTGTATTTAACTATTTGTCATCATTCAAAAGAACAATTGTATCATATGAAAATTGTGAAAGTTTTTTATTTTTGAATCTAAGCTCAAAATATAGCTTCGAAAACTTAATTGAAATGTTTTACTATAAAGTAATAGCTCCTGAAACCACTTACTGAAGAAAATAATCATTTTCACTGAACCGCTTTTTACTCAATTTGTTTTTGCACTTCCAATTTTTTGTTAATTTATTTAGGAAAATAGGTTAAACTTCATTGATAAATATATATATATAACTTTTTATATTTATATACAGGTCTTCTTTGTTTGTAAATATATTGTATATAATGATAAATATGTGATTTTATTTTATGAATTCCGCCCCAAGTATAAACAAAAAAGGGTTCTATATCAATAGTGAATCAACTTTGTGCTTTCCCCAATGCGAACCTCGATAGTAGAATTTACTGTTCTCAAATAATTTTCCTCTGCTAGCCTGCTTTGATGCATATATTTTAGAGTTTTTTGTTGGAGATTATTTTCTTTAAAAGGGAAATATGTCAACAATCTTTTAGAGATGGGCTACAGGTTAATTAATCTTTTCTGTAATGGCATTTTTGTAGTAATGCAGGAACAATGCAGCATCTGGAATATGTTACGTCAAATTAGTTTGTTGAAAAAATGTATATAATTATAAAAATCTTTAATAGATGGAAAGCATACTAGATTACTTACATTACATTAAAGTTGTTTAAGTAATTTATAAACTTTTTTTTGGTGTTAACATAACCCTGTGTATAAAAAAACATAATTTGTTAACCAAAAAAATGTTTATAGCAGAAATAAATTTATTAACCAGGAAAATTACATAAAAGAAATAAAAATTTTAACCAAAAAAATGACTATAAAAGAAATAGTAACCAAGAAAATTCTACAAAAATAAAAAATCATTAACCTAAAAATAAAGCCTGAATTAAGTTTAAATTGATGGATAGATCTAAAATATTTTAAAATATATAAATTCAATTTTATACTGCTGAGAAATACTATGTCTTAGCATACATTTTTCCTGAGTGTGATGGCACCTTTTATTTAAACAAATGCCTTTACCAGTCTAAAAGAGTTTTTTATAAATTTTTTTTTTGCATATTACATTCTTGTTAGAAATACAATTTTTTTATATATATATTTTCCCCTTTTTTTCTCCTTTAAAAAGATATAAAATGTACAGTATGATTTTAATAATAGCTACAAAATTTATTTTTGATATATCTTTCAAAATAGATACAAAAGTTATCTATAAGAACTATCTCTATCATTGTGTTTGAAACTACCTCAAAAAATTCAGCTGTTTATTATTTATTTTCATAACACCATAGAAAAACAGAAGCAAAATACAACAATGACGATTGAGCAAAAGATTTTCAAAGACGTAAAGTTTTTTTTAATTGGAGAAAATGAACATGTAAGTAATTATTTAGTTTATGTGACAGCGTTTTTCTATGTCTACATTCAGACAGGAATCTTTTTTTGTAGCGTCCTTTTTACTCAGTTACTAAACAAGAATGCCCTACTACCGCCCTCCCCCTTGTGGCTACTCTACTACCTCCCTCCTTTTGTGGCTTCTCTATTTCCCATCTTATGTGATCTCCTCCCTAATTTTGGGAGCTTATTATAGTTTTGTATCCAATTATTGTTACTGCTATAAAATGAATAAACAATGAATAAAAAAATACCACAAAATACTTGCTAACATAAATCTTGTTTCAAGCATGTGATAAAACGTTTATTGTACCATGGTTAATCAGGTAATTAAAGCATGATATACACATCAAACATTTTTTTCATTGAAAATTTAAAAGTTTTTTTAAATAGTTAAATTTTATAAGAAAAGTCAAAACAATTTTCTTATGGTGTTGGATAAGATTGTTGAAGTCATTGATTTCGTTTAGGTGAAGCAACTTTTAAAAGAAGGTGGTGCACAGCGGGAATATTATGTTACACAGCTAGTGAATTATATTATATCTGATACTGCTGACATTGCAGAATTTGAACAAGCTATAGAAATGAAAATACCAATTGTGAAGGTCTGAGTTTTTCTTTTATGAAAAGAATAAAACGAAAAAGATTTTTCTAGTGACTTTTTTCTTACCTTATAATTACAAACCAGCACATATATTTAGAATTAGGTGTACTAGCACAGAGAGGGCTGCATTTAAATTTTTTCTGTTCACCAGGTTTTTTTTAATGTAGAGTTGAGTCTATTTCTTCTATAAAATGCTGTTTTAATTTTAGACTGAATGGGTTGAAATGTCAATCAAATGTGGAAGTTTATTACCGTATCCTTTTTAAACCAGTTTAGTTATCGATAAGCCATCTTTAATTTTTAGGGAGAACACCACCATAAAGAAAGGCCTGCTTGCTTGTCTGTATTTGTGTATACTGTTTCATTGTTTATTTCTATTTCTTCAAAATATCAATATTTTTCGAAATTCTTCCTTTTCATATTTTTTTTCTTCGACTGCAACAAATGTTAAAATTTAATAATTAATTTGCTACAAACATACATTCAAGTGTGGCATATTTAAAGTTTTGTTATAATGTTGTTGAAAAAAAAAAAATTTAACACAAAAATACTTTAGATATCAACCTTTTTCTCAAGTGAAAAGTGGTTTGTTTTCAAATCTCGTGTTTTGTCCATCACAAGTATTTAGTTTTTGTTTTTGTTTTTGTAAGTTATTCCATTCATGCATATATAGCTAATCAATCAATTTTTTTAATTTTGTTAACTTCTTTGTGTTTTTTGCTAGCCTTTTTTTACTAACTTATTATTTTCTTAAAAGGGATCAACAAGATAAACATTTTAACTAAGATAAATTTTAGATTTTCAAAAAAAAAATTTTACAATTCAAAAACAGGTTTTAACTATTAATAGCTATTTATAGATATGTTGAAAAAATTTTTTTAACATAGTTATCATATTTTATTTTTAAAATATAAAGAGATCTTGTTTGAATTTAGATTCCAGTTTCAGAACGAGATAGTTTACTATCTATGATAGTATATCATCAAGGGAGATTTAAAATTCATCTTTCGTCTGCATGTACACATCTGATCGTAGGAAAACCAACTGGTGTAAGTTACATTTTTAAAATTAATAAATGGATGTTTACATTATGGCTTAAAAAACATTAGTAAAACTCATTTGCCTGAACATAACTAAATTATATACTTTGACAAAGTTTGTGAACAATTATTGTAACTTTTGAAATAAATGTTGGAAGTGAAGTGTAACCGTCAAAAAGTTATTAAGTTTAAGGTTATTTTTTTATGTGGTTATCCCACTAAAATGTAGCTATTTTGTATGTGGAACTGAATTTTTTTTCGGATTTATTCGGATTTTAGTCCATCTCTCTGAGAATGTTAATATGATTATTGTGTAACTTTAGTTAGAATTTACAGAACAATTTTGTTGCATTTGTAAAATCAAGATCGTTTTAATAATAAGTTTCTTTCTCCATTTTTAGTATAGGAATATCAATAAATCTTAAAAAACTAACAGCTATCATTTCAATATTGTTATTTTTTTTTTATGACCAGGTTCTTTGCCAAAGTATTCCTATCTGTTCATATCTGTTATTTTTTTATTGCATAAATTAAAAATAATGTAGATTTTTCTGTTAAGTACCTATATTTTTGAGTAAAAAGCTCAATTACGTTCCTAAAAGTGGTATTTCGCATATATCTGAAGATAAACGTTTTTACTTTTTACATTTTTGTGAATAATTAGAAGTTTAAGCTTTCAAGGGATTAAATGTTTCTCATTACTTGTTTTTTTTTTAGAGAAAGTATGATTTCGTAACTAGAAATCAAACAAACGTCAAAGTTATTACACCTGAATGGATCACTAATTGTATATTTGCAAATCAACTACTCCCAGAATACGAATATAAACCAGTTGCTCTATCCCAAAGCAGTTTGAAGCAGTTTCCACAGTTGCACAACACACCAAAATTTAATATCCAAAGTAACACTGCAAGTAGTTTTATGACGCCTATAAGCCCAAGTCCACAGAAGTCCACTCTCAGTTATAATATTTCTTCGGAAAAGTGTAGAGATGTTAATCAAAACACTAATCTCCCAGTTGCAATAAGTCAATTTCCAGAAAGTAAATTTTATTTTCAATTCTTTTTATTTTGTATGAACTCTATTTCTACTTTGAGTGATTCTCAATCTAATTTTTAATATTTCTTGAATTTCTAAAATGCTATTTTTTAATTCTGTCTTCAAATTGCGGTGTTACATAACTGTCTATTTTTGTTTGTTATTTTACAAGTAGTTCTCATACTTTTAATAAATAAGATTAATATTTATTAGTGTGTTAGCTAGAGTAAGTACTGTCTGTTTTAAGGACTCTGAGTTAATAAATTAAATAAATTTAAATAAACCCCCAGCATCCGCTTACAACAAAGAGCTGAATATTTACAATGTATTTTCCCAATTTTAAAATTCAATCCTTGCCTTTTCTAGCTCACACCACTGCAATAATATTATTTTTAGTTCCTCCATATCTTCTCCGTGGAGTTACAATTTTGTTTTGTGACTATGAAGATAGATTGGAAATGGAAACTTTTGCTTTATGGCGAGAGGTAAGTTTTCAAACTTTTGAGCAATGTTATTAATTGAAAATCCATGGAAACTTTTGTATGTATAATACTTATTCTAAATGTAAGAGTACAGGTTCGATTTTACTTGTAAGGTACTTGCACCAAGTTGCAGGTACTTTCATCAAATAACAAAATTTGGTCCTTGTTATTGAACTACAAATTTTACATTCGCAATCATAAGTTTACCTGTAACTTGAAATTGTAATAAAAGTTTGCTATAATAAAACCTAAATAAAAGTTTAACAAATCTAATGTTACGCACAAAGACAATTCAACAACAAAGATAAGTAAGTATAAAAATCCAAACTTGTGTAAATCTTATCGCCATTTATTAATATCCAAATCATCAAAGTTCCATCGAATTTTCAAAAAGAACGGGAAATATTGATGCAATATTTTTACAAACAACAGCAAGAGAAAGTCTTGTGTTAACTTTATTGGGTCATTCCATATCAAATCAACCAAAAAATATTCAAAATTTAACCACACCCCCTCAGACTTGATTTGGCACAGAACCTTAGAATCATAAGTTGAACAAGTGTGCCAATTTTTAACTTGATACTCCCAGTGGTTCTTGAGATATATATACTCGGTTCAGACTAGGAATGTTAAAAAAACATTTTTCAAACTTGGATTGAAAAGACATTCTATGGCGTATGATAGTCACATGCAATAAAAGTGATGCAATATAATAACGCTATTAAACATTTTAAAATTTGTTTGTAAGATGATAAAATTTATAAAACATAAAAATCTAAAATCCAACCATTTTGTGATACTTGCTAAAGTAGACTATGAGGCAACAACACACCGCTCTGAGAAATTACCTCAGCCAAAGTCTTGTAATTCGGCTATAGTTTCAATGAGTTCTAGTTGTTGAAAGTTTAGAAAGTTTTTAACATATCAAAAATATATTTATCTTACACTCAAGTGAGATAAATATATTAATGAAATCATAACATCTTTAAAATAGTCAAAGTTCGAGAATTCTAACCACTGTTTTACCGTTATACTTAGATAACTTCTTATATAGCTAATATTTGTTTTGTAAAATTTATGCGAGATTTATGAAATTTCTTTAGGTTATCGAGAAAGCTTCTGGTGTGATTTGTAATACTTACTCTGATAACGTGACTCATGTAATTTGCTTACATCAGCAAAATTCAAACTTTAAAAAGGTAATTTGAATTCCGAAAAAGAATATTTATTGTTTCATACTGAAAATCTTTTTCATTTATTCCCAACTTATACTTTTCCCAAAGATTGAAGTCTAAGCAGTATGAGCAAGCACCCTATTACATCAGTAATTAACTGTCCACCTTATAGGAGTATATAAAGTTTAAATTTCCATCCATTTCTGCAGTGATAGATTTCTTGTTTATACACTTTCCATCTGGATAACCATGTTTGAAGTTGATAATATTGTAATTATTATTTATAAGATAATTATTTTTACTGTAAGTAAATTATGAATATTTTCTTGTTATGCTCTTGTTATGCTTGTATCGAAGGCTATAGCTGAAGGTAAATTGGTTGCGACTGCATATTGGTTGAATGAAGTGCTCTCATGTAGAAAGATGTTTCCTCCGCAATCACCATTGCATCTACCGGTACCCTTTATTGAAACTATACCTGGAATGAAAAGTACAGTATGTAAATTAGTTTTAAATTTATTTTTACTTTATAAAGAAGAGTATTCATCATTCTTCACTCACTCTCTAGTCTCCCTTACCGCTATTCATACCAATTTTGTTGTCTCAAACTTCTCTAGTCTCTTGTACCCCCATTCTTTTCAATTTTGTCATCACTCATACTCATTCATGACTCATATTCTCCCATACCCCTGCTTTCCCCAATTATTTAGTCACTCCAGTCTCCCTTACTCCTTTTCCCCCCAATTTTGTATTCAACAATGAGACGTCAATGAGACTCGTTTACTTTAACAGCACTATATTGGCATCATAATTTTTGTATTAATATTTCACATTTTTTGCGAAGGAAACCTAATACGAATAAAAAATCTCACTGAAAAAATAATCGCACTACCATCTCTTCATCTCTAGAATTTATTTTATCTGTATTAATTTATAGACAAACTGATGTAGCAGTAGTAATGATGTTTTTAATATTTACAGATGATCACCGTTAGTGGTTTCGAGAATAAAGAAAGAACCATTGTGAAACTCATGATCAGTTTTCTTGGTGGTAATTACACTGGTCACATGACTCGTGGCCATACCCATTTGGTATGCAAAACGTAAGTATTGTATTATTGAATAATCAAAAAATAAATTAAATTCCTATTGTTTTGTGTTTAGCGTTTTATATTTTTTTTATTTTTATTATGAGATTATATATCTCTGTACTATGTGATTGTAACTTTGGTCTATACGTAAATATAATTATATCATTTATTCAAAAGAAGACTCTATTATGAATTTAGTGGTTTTACGCCAGTTATAACTATATCTCGAAACTTCAAGTGGAAAAATCATGTTTTCTTTAAAGTAAACTAAGAAAAACTCCTTGCAAGAATTGATTAGTGTCTTTTAACAAGAAGAAAAGTATTTTTCTTATCATTTCATTTCATACTCTGCAACTTTTTTTTAGGTTTTTCAATTTTTTTCATGAGATTTTAAATTTATTTCTAAATCTTTTCATTCCGAAATAATGAAAGTTTTAGACATTATTAACATAATCATATAAACTGAAATATTTTTGGGCCCAATATTGTTTTTTTCTGCTGTAACTATCACTTGCAAAATAGTTTTGAATATCACTTGTGAAATATTTTCTGCTATAAATATCACTTCTTGTGAAATATTTTCCTGCTGTAAATATCACTTCTTGTGAAATATTTTCCTGCTGTAAATATCACTTCTTGCGAAATATTTTCCTGCTGTAAATATCACTTTTTGCGAAATATTTTCCTGCTGTAAATATCACTTCTTGTGAAATATTTTCCTGCTGTAAATAACACTTCTTGTGAAATATTTTCATGCTGTAAATATTAATTCTTGTGAAATATTTTCCTGCTGTAAATATCACTTCTTGTGAAATATTTTCCTGCTGTAAATATCACTTCTTGCGAAATATTTTCCTGCTGTAAATATCACTTCTTGTGAAATATTTTCCTGCTGTAAATATCACTTTTTGTGAAATATTTTCATGCTGTAAATATCACTTCTTGTGAAATATTTTCCTTCTGTAAATATCACTTCTTGCGAAATATTTTCCTTCTGTAAATATCACTTCTTGCGAAATATTTTCCTGCTGTAAATATCACTTCTTGTGAAATATTTTCCTGCTTTAGATATCACTTCTTGTGAAATATTTTCCTGCTTTAAATATCACTTCTTGTGAAGTATTTTCCTGCTGTAAATATCACTTCTTGTGAAATATTTTCCTGCTGTAAATAACACTTCTTGTGAAATATTTTGCTGCTGTAAATATCACTTCTTGTGAAATATTTTCCTGCTGTAAACATCACTTCTTGTGAAATATTTTCCTGCTGTAAATAACACTTCTTGTGAAATATTTTCCTTCTGTAAATAACACTTCT
>JAUELD010006330.1:0-15283 GCA_031471615.1 Aglantha digitale
TAGATTGTTGCTGTACAATATAAAAACATTTATTATGATATGAGATATTTATTAATGCATTTGCAAAGTTACAACAAGATAATATTAAATAACACACTGAAAACTATTTCATTATAATATAGTATTGATGAATCTATTAAACAATTAGCAGTTTTATCAACATTCTAATTTAATAAAAGAGTTTTCAAATCAGCGCTTGATAGCTTAAGTAAGATTCAATCATGTATCTATATATAAAAGCATTGTTTTTAAGTTACTTTACTAGTTAAATACAATTTCAACGTAATATTTCACATCCCTATAACATTATGATATTAGTTGGTATTTTTTTTGTTTATTCAATAAACATTTATTAGAAACGTCATACTGTTATTTTTTCACATTTTAGTAGTATAAAAACAATCTGTTACGCCTTCTGATCAGCTTGATAACTTCAATAACAATGGCAAAATAAACTGCATATCCAAATACAACCAAATCATCAAAATAAAGCATCTGCGTCATGTATAGTTGTCTAAATATTTTAACTCAGCCAAAACTAGCAGCAGATATTTTTAGTTTAAATGGAATCTTTGGTATAGGTTTGTTTGGCCAGTATACTTTTTTTAAGCTCGTATTCATCCATAGCATTCATTAATGGCTGCCATTTACATTTATACGCCATAATGAAAGAAATCATCAACATTACCAGTAAAATACCACAAACCACACCAACAGTGGCAATTCCGCTTATAGATTCGATGAATTGTATAAAAGGGTTGGTATCCGTTGGTGGTGGCGCTATATATGGAATAGATAGATTTTATTCAAAAAGTTTATTGACTAACAGTTTATTTGGTTTCCCAGTCTAATTTAACAGTTGGCCGAGATTTTAACCCCATTTATCTAAATAACTCAAAAAATAAATAAAAATGATCAATTTAGTACTATACTATTCGGAACAAGAATAAAATAAGCAAAAATTATGCCCTAATCTTTCATAATATAATTAACGAGGGACAAGTTATCGGCCACGAATAAGTAATTTACGAGAAAAAAAAAATTAGAATTTACTCACAAACGTAATGAATTTACTGACCTGTGGAGTACATGGCAAAAATATAAGATGCAGTAAATTTAATTATGATAAACCATACGTTACACTGATACTTCAGAATCTTGTATTAATACACCAATATCTTATATTGGCTTATAAATAAGTTTGTTGTTTCGATTACTGCAATTTTATAAATGTGAAAAGAAAACAGTTTAAGTAAAGTACGTTCTTAAGACGACATTGTTATTATAATCTTACGATATATTTTTGTTGCGACAAATAAAGTCAATAAAAACAGAAGATATTGCAATTTCTTACAAATATTAGTTTAACTAGCTCATGCTATTGTCGCTATTTATTGATAGCTTTATTAGTAGCTAACATGAAATATATAAATTGCATAGAAAAGATAAACACATTGACGCTATCGCGCTGACACTCAAAATAACAACATTCCCATTTCCGTTCGATCTTATAAATTTCAACCATATACATATCCGGAATTTTTATTAACAAAACAATAGTTTATTAAGATGGTGTTAAAATGAATTATTTATTCAGTTTGTAAGCATCCTAATTTAGAGTTCGCTAAATGATACATTGTTCAATTTTTCGTGGAAATTTCTTTAGTTTAACAAAAACTAGCCACTGTGCCCTAACCCTGACCCTTACGGCACACGTTTTCTAATCATTTTTTGTTACAGAGTCAATTTTAAAATAAACATGATTTTTATTTTTTACGATAGCCGACATAGTAAGTTCCTGTTGTTTTTATGCTTACAAATTGCACAAGTAAGTATATGTTAGCAGCGTTTATAAAAATCAAATCTGTTACTACTTCTACTGTGCACTAAATAAGTGGTAAAAAAGGGAGCGAAAAGTTTATGAATGTGTCTGATTTAATTTCAAACAAAACTTCTCACATATCCTAAGCAGTAATGTAAACTATATCATTTTAAATTAAATCAACATTTGTTGCTGAACAGAATACATACGTAATTAAGCTTATAGAAGAATATAACAGCGCCGATAATTGTAATATAATGCTGTTAAGTAACTATAACTTATGTAAGTACAGCTATCTTGTGTCGAAAATAATATGTCGGAAACATCGATTTCCAAAGCGAGAGTGTTCTGAGTAGTGTAAACTTCTGTTTTTTATAGTTATTTTATTGCACTTACTTGGTAAAAGTGATATTTATCTTTCATATTATAACTAAGAGTAATATGTAGATTGAACTAACAGGAAATATAATACATAACTACTAAAATGACGTATCTGTAAAAGAATATATCAAAAGTATGTCGCACCAAAACTTGATGAATTTAAATGATTGTTTAAGGAATTAAAAAAATGATATCGCCTTATCAGTAGTTATAAATGGTTGAAAGTTGTTACATAATTATCTAAGTCTCCAATTGAATTACTTATTGTTCGAATGGATTAAATAAAATAGCATAAATCATTCAAATTCTCAACAAGTAGACAGGTTCTCCTTGATGGCAGACCATGTACATCTACCTCTATTATTTGTTTATTTACTGAGATAGTTAATGATAACTAAACAACATGTAAGGTAATCTGTTTTTTCTTAAATTTTCATCTAGATTTAATATATAAATTATATAGCTTCCTCTTTCATTGCCGTTAAACAGGAGCTAGCGCAAAACAACCAAACAGCATTTCATGATATTTGTCAAGAAGTATATTGGATAAATAAATATGCTAAAAAATTCACAATAAAATTAGGAGTTTTGGTTGAGACAAAGTTTTGTAATATTTATGAAATATCCTATTTTTTCTTAGTTTGATTATTCAAACCAAGAAATTAAAGATACAAGGAATCATTTCGAAATAAATTCCAGTATATTATACAAATGTTTAAAACTTTTGTAATAAAGCTGTGGTAAAACATTGTTTACAAGTGTATATTAGATATTGTGCAAATCAACTAAGTTCCTTTATACTCAAAGGCAATTTCTAAACAAACTCTTCATGTGTTTGTTCTTAGTATCTTTTTCAAAAGAATATGTAGACTTACAGTGAAGAGATGAAGGCCACCATACCCAAAAGTAGGCTAAAGAATCCATGTTTTCGTCTATTTATATTACCTTATAATAATACTTGTAATGTTCTATTGTGTCAAAATTTCTTTACAAACCATAATGGGTTGTAAGTGTAAAGTCTTTTATAATCACTAAATAGATAGTAGAATCAGAGAAGTAATTTCGAGACGCCATATAACAAAAGAAAAAAGTTGTTTTTATTCCTTCTACTCACAACTTCCTTAATTCTACTCGGTCGAAGCTATTTAATAAAAGTTAAAATACACAGATCTCGTTCATTTAGCTGCATTTTTCACCAGGTGTGGTGGAAATTGGTAACTAAACGCTTTCATAGCTAATATCTGACAAAGAAGTCTCACAAAATGTTTTTAGGCTTTTGTACTTAATAGCATTAAGATAAAACACGAGCCTTCTATGTAATGTTTTTACAGAAACTAAACTAAAACTTTATTACCATTTAAGAAAAAAAAAAAATTTCTTAGACATCCCGTAGCCTTTTTGGATTTTTTTTCCCGAATTTTATACACAGTTTTACATATTAAAAGTAATCAAGTAAAAAAAAAAGTTTATGAAGAAAGGAAGTTTTATCGGTTTTACTAATTAACATATCTCAAAAAAGAAGTTTACCATTCTGTTCTTTTTCTATTCGAACTTTGAAAAGAAAAATAAATCTCATTTACTCATACTTTCATCAACGGTTTACAATCAATTTTATGACTAGCTACTGTATGTAATTTTAGTATACATATTTGCATTTGATAAACAAATTTTAGCTCAAGATTTAAAAAGTCGGATTCTATTCTGAACTTTATTCGATTGTGCCGACACTGGTAGATAAATTTTCGAGATTTAAGAGGTTCTAAATATATCAAGTACATTTACACATTAGCTACGACACGAAACTAAATACCATAATTTAAACTTCTTAAGATTTATGTTGTGTTTGATCTTGTCAGTTATCCTAATAAAACAAAACTCTTTAAAATATCACCGCTTTCTAGCAACCGATATTAGTTGATATAAGCCTTTGTGTTGTGTAGGTCAAATTTTATAATGCATTTCAACGTTTTTTTCGATGTTACTCATTGAATTGAACTTTTAGCTATTCACTAATACAAGATTAGTGTTTCCTAGTATCCATTCAAAAAACTTATCAATAATATTATTAATTTTGATAGAAATAAAAATATAACACATATTCTCAAATCAGGTAGCTTCTTTGTTGAAGAGATCATAGATCAAGACCATGTTTAAGAGAAAAAAATATTTTTGATATAAATAATTTGTTTCACATCAAAATATTTATTAGGGTGTACCCTATAATAACTCTGACAAGAAAAGATATATATTTGATAAATTAACATCAACATCTCAAAAACGTGAGATCGGAATTCTTTAAAAACAGCTACTCAAGTTAAACCAAGTTTACACTATAAATGTATTTTAATTTTTTTATTTTTTCTGACTTAATTTTTCATTACAGGCAAATCGTGAACTTCAAAGGAACACTGCTTGTGAGTATATAAGTCGAAGCTTCAATAAAAGATTAGATAATCAAAAAAGAAAATTTTCGGTACGGCTATTGTGTCTGTATTATATCCAATTTTTATGTAAATCCTAATGCCTAAAATAATAGCAATTTTACATAAAGAAGACAAATACAACGATCAAAGGAAAGTGGTTACTAAAACAAAAATATAACAGTTAAGTTTATTTAACATTGCTTGCAAGAACGTTTACAATTTACCAACATATAACGAGGATTCTTTTTACATTCACCTCGTTGAGCCCAGGCTTGACAATTGCTGTTTCTGTCTGCACACCCAGTCAAACCTGTATACAAACAAACAAATCATTTAATACTAACTTTACTGCCACGGTTTCCGTTAGTTACTTTTGTCATAGTTTTATAGTTAGATGTCCTTATGTACTTATTCCCAATCTACCTTTGCAAGCTGCACAACATTTTGTATCCATGATTTTTTTATAGTTTGCATCTTTTGAATTGCAGTACCCACTGCTTGCCCAACCTTTGCATCTACGATCAAGATTTGTACATCCACTCGGAGGTTGCGTCGCAGGGGTTAATGTTGCAGTTGTACCGCCTTTATAAATGCATAACTCAAAATACAAACTATGCAAAGTTTTCTTCATTAAAATAATTTGTATTAATAAAATGTAATGTATTAATTTTATGAAAATCTGAATTATTTAACTTTGTGGATGTACAATTGAACAAGTAGTGTGTACTGTAAGTCTGATAAAAATGTGTACTGTGTGTACGTGTCTATTACATTATGAAAAGATTGAAATACTTTGTTGATAGCTTTACTTAGTGGGCAATGATCTTTCTCAACCTGTTTATTTTTGCCAACATGGTCATTAATTTAACCCCGTTCTGCATGGGGGGGCTTTAAAAACTACATGGCCTCGGAAAAAAAGTAAATAAAGTCATTTAAAAGTCATTTCTGTCATTTAAAAATTTATCAAAAAGAGCATGCAAGCGAAGTGTCAACACTATTATTTGCAGATTTAGTACATTGAAATTAGGGCTTGTTTCAACAAGACTTTACAATATTTGACCTAGAATGGTTATAGTTAAAATTTATCCAAAAACTATCCGAATTAGGATTTAATGTGACTAAAAATGTGTAAAAACAAAAATTTCCTCCTAGACTATAGGTATCGTTATCTATTATCAACAAGCAATCAACATTATCAAACACAATTGTTGATTTGAATATATAGGTTACCTCCTCCACATTCAGCTTTATACATTAAATTGATTTGTTTTATATCCATTTGACTAAAGCCACTTATACGGTTGTAGGTATCAATTATTTTTTGCTTTGATGTATCTTTTGTTGTTATTGTTTTACGACCATTGTAAGCAAAAGCCGTTGAACTAAAAGAAGTTTAACAATATAACGATTTTAAAGCAGAATATAAGAGTCACATTTCAAGTTCTGCTAACTTTTGCCTCTTTAGTATAAGCAATTCGAGGCTGACATTGCTATATGTTGATTAATGCATTTTTCTCTACCTATAATGCATCATTGAGTTCAAGTCGTACGGTGTTCCCAATGAATCCACATTTTTCTCAATATTAAATGCGTACGCCCAAGCTAAAAAAAAAACTTTTTTGTGTTAAACTATATTCGATACACACATATATATCAGATATCTAAATCATAAAAGTTTACTTACGTCCATTGATATTTTTATAGTGGACAGTGACGTACCGATCGCGATCTGGACGACATTGCTCATGTTGAAGCCCTATATAAACACAAAATGTAACTAGTTATGCAATCCAAACAGTAAAATTGAACTATTTGAATTATTTTATATTTTCGAGTAACTAAACTGCAATCATTCACAAACCTATACTATGACCAACTTCATGTAAAACTGTTCCTTTGTCTTGACAGCCATTAGCTTCCAAGGAAATACGATTTCTACCCCACATGCCAACTGGTGAATTGCAACTAAAATTTAAAGTTATATATTAAATAATCTCCGTAAGCAAACACTAAACACTTTAGAAAGTAAAATTGCTGTTAATACAACATAGCACTAAGTCATAATAACCTTGTCTGGGAGACTTTTTTTTATATTTTAGAATAAAAATATATGACACAATCTCCAAATGCCAATTTAGGAAAAAATTCGCAAACTGAGATCTCGAGGGAAGGATAAATCTTTTTTTTTGCAGTTCAAATATAGCACATAAGAATAAAAACAAAGGAAAAAATGTTATACAGAACATTTACGTAATTCTTACCTTAACCTTAAATAAAAATGCATTTATTATTGTTTGTAGATGTACTTAGATTGAATAAATAAATGGTAAAGTATAGCTACCCCTTCCCGTTGAAGAAACTGATATAATTATTTTCGTTGCTTCTTTTGTGAAACCTCAAGCAAGTATATTTATGATAATCAGAGATCGCATCTTGAATAGCTTTTCTGCCTCTCGCTCCTGTATAAAATTAAACATAACTGAAACAATTTGCCTCTACTTGTTTAAATCCATTAATGATTTTTTTAAATTGCAGTGTTCTACAACAGTTCATTAATGACTTAAAATGAACATTAAAAGGTTGTCTGTTGGTGCATTATTGTCTTTGATATTTTTTGAAAAAAATGCACTAACCTATTGAGTTTTCTATGTAGTAGGGAATTTTGCCTCCTGGCCAACGGCGACCTCTAATTGATCCAAAAGGATTTGTACTATTGTAGACAGCTCTCCATTGGTCAGGGTTAAGCTGGATGTCTCCTTGGTATAACCCAGGAACTATTGAAAACAATTTTTTTTTCAAAAACAATTAAATGACGCGTTTCCACAGCACAATTATTACGTAAAATGACAATGTGAGTTTTTTAGATGTCTCTGATTGAGCTATTATTAATTTGATTTACCAACTCTCCTCCACCGTGTTATCTGGTTACAAAAAATAATTTATAATAATTTGCTACACTGCTGTCATTTAAACTGGCAAAACATATATTAGCCATTTAACTTAGAACGAAGCGCTAAAATGTTTTTCAAAATATATTTGCGCTTCTTACTTTAAAGTACTTACCTTCCATAAATTTGTTCCATCCCAATGTTAACGAAAAAGCTGAAAAAGCAAATAGCAATTTTAGAAATACCATAGCAGTAGTTACCTATGCTTATATCTAAATTATGTGAATACATTTTATGGTCTTCCTCAGGTTTTTTATATAAATTCATTCTTAAAAGGACTGGGATGAAAACTTTTGAATACACACGTATACTGATTATATTGCAGCCTTCCATCAAAAAGAAAAGGTGAGTCAATATTGGCAATCTTTTATAATAATCATTTATTATTTTCTTGATTAATCCGAAAATGTTAATTTAACAACTTTTATTAAATTAAAGTTACTGTTCAAATATTCTGTTCAAACAACAGTTTTATGGATTAAAATCAAGCTAAGAAACCAGAGAACAGATTAAGAGAACAAAATCAAGAGAAAAATACACACATAGTTGGAGAATAGCTGCAGTTACAGTTACAGCTACATAGAAATTGAGTTGTATTCAATACAATGTTTGGTTATGCTATTTTTTATTTACATTGGATTAATGTTATTAGATCTTTTCTGTAATAGCGCTTTTATTATATATATTTGATTTATTTGACCATAGTTAGAGTGAGTAAACAAAATCTTAAATCTCTTATATTGAAACACAAATGAGTTCGTAAAACCACTTTTAGGCACTTTTAGGCAATTGTAAAACACTAACTTTAAATTCTGTATTATTGGTTAGATATTTCGAAAATATATTTTCTTTTTTAACAAAATATTAAGGTGCTATAACTACCGTAAATTACTTTACCATTAATTACTTTAACATATTATGATCTTGTTATTTTCTACTATATAATAAACCTTTTCAAACTGTCTTCTGGCATATATATATTATTAACAGCTTTTTAGTCAAATCACGACTTTACATAGGTTTTATAATACTAATTCAAGATGTAGGATTTCTGTTGTAAAAACTTGCTTGGCAGAAAATATATTTGTTTAGGCTATTTTATCTAATCTACCTATTCAATCTACTATCATAGATAATACTTTAAATGTAACATTAACTGTTAATAACAGAAACTCTGTTGAAACAGACAAAGTAAGTACTCATAATTTTTGGAAATTCATAAAAATAGCTTTATTTTATACAATGATGGTGATTTCTACAAAAAACTTTAATATATATATATATTTATGTTGTTAAATGACACGTTTATTACACAATGGGATTTCAATTAACAAACTTACTGTATTTCATTTAAATATTTATTTCATGTAGCTAGTAGCTAAACCTGTGAATAAAATAATATATAACTTTTAAACTTTTATTTAGGACGGATTTGTTGCACTATTTAATGCGCAGCGTCGATATACTTGGTAGGTAATATTAATACATTGGTCGCATCTCTTCGCATCTCTTTTAGAAAATCTGAGAATAGTAGGTGTTTCATACATAATTGGTTAAAAGCCAATTATTATTGTTATTATTAATTTTCTATACATTCGTTTATATTCGTAATTTGTAAATGATTGTATTTTGTTGTCTTTAGATAGCGTACAGAGATAAACTTGCACAATAAAAGAAAAGAAAATGGTAGAAACGGTAATAACTATTGATTGATTCTTTATAAATTTAACCACTTTATTTACTTTGTTATGCTATTCCCTCTGAAGCCATCACTTATGTTGATAAGGTTATTTGATTTTAAAAACACAAATAACAAAAGCTTTAAATCATTTTATCTGATGTAATCAAAAGCTAGGAGCGGTTTTAGCGTTAGTCAAGTTAGTCTCAGAGACTAACTGTAAAAACGTTTAGATAGAGATATCTAGAAAAAATATTGCCGTATTTTTATCTCTTTATGATATATTGCTTTCAATAAATAAATTCCGCTGGAATTTGTTCAAGGAAACAGAATGGGAAAAATAAAAAAATAATGAGTAATTTTGATTTTGATTTTAATGAAAAGAACAAAAAAAATGCTTTCCTAAAATATATATTTTATTGACGTTTTTTGAAATTAGATTAAAACACCAAATTGGAATAATTGAAAATTTTTATTTTATTTTCCTTGGAATTTGAGAGATTTCTCATTTGAATGAAAAACTTTTTATTGTATTAATAATGCTGAAGGTTTTCAAAGTAAATACTCTTCCAATGTTTGCATAAGAAATTCCATAGACAATAGGCTTTTGATTTAATAAAAAAGTTATAAACTTTTTTAAAATCGCAGTATCTCTCCCGCGCTAAAAAACTTTTTACTGTATAAAAATGATTAGAGAGAAGAAAGATGTTTCTGTAACATCGAACTAGAGTTTTGTGAATAAATTCCTTGATGGAGAGATATTTGTGAAAACATGTAGAAACCTCTCTAATGTAAAAATCCACTTTAGTATATAAAGTTTGACCTTGGATATTATGAAATATAATCATACAGAATTAAGTTTTCAACGAAAAAGAAAACTCACGAAAGGGAGCCTATAAAGTAAAATAGCTAAATATAGCTATAAACATATACTGTATTTTACTTTACAGTAAAATATCGGGAAACATTTTTTGCGTCATTATAAAATAAAAACTAATTAACCCATGAAAATTGAAAAACATATACAGAATCTATTATTTATTATCTATAAAGTTAAATATTTTTGAAAAAACATTATGCTACACAAAAAAATTAGTTTGTGAAAATAAAATCGCCCATTTAATAAAGTCGCCCATATCTTACTACGATATATTACTAGTGCCGGATATTATTCTATTATTCACTGTTATTCCCGGAATATCTTGGGTATAAAAAATGAAAACATTACAAAAAAGAAATTCCCTATATTGCCCAAAAAGTTGTGGGTATCGTTATTTTCTCAACCCCGGATGAAAATATTCAGTATCTCTAAAAAGGAAAATTCTAAAGTTTAGAGTAACTATCCCATAATCCTTCTGAGAAGGCTTCTCTCGCAAAATTATGCATTGATAAAGAGATTTCGATCGTGATAATTTCTTCTAAAGCGTTATCTTGAATTAAATGGAGGCAATAATCGATTGAATGAAATTAAATTACATTTTATCACTTTTATTGAAATGTGATGAAGTTAATTTTTTAATCAAATAGGAAATAAAGATTGCTTTTAAGTTAAAAGAGTTTAAAGGGTGAATGTGGATTTACTGCTGAAATTTTTATTCTAGAAATATTCAAAAAAAGAAGTTTGAAGAAAGTTTTTCCATTTCAGTTAGTTCATATATTTTAATATTTGTTTTTCATTTATTATAGTATATATAGATATAAACTATATTTTTAGGTCCTTGAAATTACTGACCAGTGAGTAAAGATAGATATCGAAACTTGTTTATATTTTCCAGTTTCGTGATTTTTACATCGTTATAAATAATATAACTTTATCTTTTTATTTAGGATAGATATAACTGGAAATTGTCTATTTAGGGCAGCGTCAATATACTTGGTAGTTAATAATATTATATTGGTCGCATATCTTTTAGAATGGCAATCCCTTTCAATTTTTCCTTGTAATATGCTTATGAATGTTCATAAAAATGGATAGCAATAATTTTATCCCAATTTTAAAAATATGTTGTGTCTATCAAATGATGTCTCATACTGCTCTAATTTTTTTATCTAGAGCGTTTATGAGGCACCATTATTTTACTGGAGCTTGTAAAAGATGAAGAACTTAATGTATTTGCTATCATTGATTAAAAATAGTGCAGTTTTCTTTGTGTATTTCTTCTGTAATGCATGATTTTACAGTCTTAGCTTTTGTTGCTTTTTTTGATTTTGGTTCAGACTCAAAGCATTTTGTTTTTCAGTTACGAGAGGTAGAAACAGAGCTAAAAAATTGTTCTGTATGATACATCTGTATTCACATGATGTATTTAAATGATCTAACCATTTCTTTTTTTTAAAAAAAGTGGAAAAATAAGATGAATCTTTAAAAAAACAGTATGTAAAAATATAACAAAATATGAGAACAAAATAATATGAAAAAATGTACAGAGAAATTGGAGCCTAGGAACAACAATTATAGTTGATTTAATGAGTTTTGCTGCTTTAGAGAATTTTTTCTTGTAAATGATTCAGAAATTATTGAATTTAGAAAAATTGTTTTTCAACCTAACGTTTTTTTCAAATTTAAAGTATCTGAGAATTGTAGGTAAACGAAAAAAATTCATGAATTATCATATTTAAGTGGAAAAATTTCAATTCAGCCAGTGACTTTATTATTATTTTTATTTATTCATTTATCTTTGAATTTGTATAGAAACTGTTTAATACTAGTTATTAATAAATTTATCTTTTAAATATTTTTTTTACTTTGTTATATTTTTCACTCTGAAGATGTTTTATTTTGAAAAAGAAATAACTGAAGTTTTAAATCATTTCATCTAATTTAATCAAACTAAGTACTCTATTTGTCTTGTTTGTCTAGTTAAAGTTAAATTCCAAGTCTGTACAACCAGCTGTATTTCCTATATGTATTTATACACTTATTTTTCTTTTTTTACCCCGAAGTTTATTTTTGCTGCATTCTATTAATGGCAATTAGCCTGTGACATAAAAATACCGTTTGATCCACTAGTGTACTTAAGAGCTTTACCTTTTAAAAAATAAGTTTTTATTTCCCCCAAGATGAACATACATTTCCTGAATTCAAAACCTACAAAGGCATTTCAAGGGCGAAAATATAAGGGATGTAAAGTTTATGAAAACTATCAAAAACGGCACCAACATTTAAAGAGGAAGAAAGAAGAATAGAACATGAATAGAAAATAACTTAAAACCACTAATTTTTCAAGTGGTTATTTAACAACTTAACTTTATACAGACATAAAAATAAAGAAACTTTTATTATTTATTGAAAATATTTTTTGAAGAATTTTTAAAATACATCCTAAAAAAAATTGTTATATATGTACATAGGTAAACAGAGTGCGGAAATATAAAGGATGCAATGACTATAAATACTACGAAAAGCGCCAGCAACGCTTGTTTTTTCATTACACCAAGTAAGAACGCCTTCTAAAAACACAGGTTTATTAAAATCACGGTAATACTGATAAGAGTTACACGTGAAACAGATGAAACCTTTTAACACGTGACATCTCTAAACACATGACCTTCAGACAGAGAGACTAACAATAAAAAAATCCTGTATCCACCCTTGCAAGGGTGTAAAAGCAGTCCTATGAAGTCTAGTTTTGTATTTACTAAATTTAAATTTCCGATGCCTCTAGCACTTTTCTCTCGAAGGTTTCTTTTGACTCTTTTCCTCGCAAATCTTATGTTAAAAATTCCATATGTCACAATTTTATCAAATTAATGCTTCTGATTCTACAAAAAATTACAGTTAAAAAATAAAAATCTTTTTAAAACAAATTTATATGCCGCATTAAGATATTTCATAAAAACACTTTTAGTGCTTATTTTACGTTGGCTTTTCAAAAAGGTACTTTGATGATGCAATTATTTTTTTGGATGTTGATATACCACATGTTGATTCATAATGTTAGTTTGGTGCTGAGCTACACATACACAGTTCCTTACAACTTGACACAGTGACTGATAAGTTAAAGATTTTTTTGTAGTTTATTTGTGGTACGAACTTGCATAGTAAAATTTAAAAGTACTTGGAATATTGGAAATTGAATTGGACTCTTCCAACATACAATGACTTATCAGTATGAAATTATGAGTATTACTGATGGTTATTATATATTCGATTTTTCCTTGTCAAGTTTTTTTATTTATATTTTTTTTAACGTATAAAAACAAGGAGAAAATAAAATATGATCAAGCTTAATTTTGTTGTTTTATATGCAGGTTGTAATAATCAAGAAGAAATGTGGTTGTAATATGGGTATCAAGAGAACTTGGATAAAATTATATCATTAGCTTGCTTTCATAATTTAAATGAAAATACTTTTTATCAAACTTTAGTCAACTTGTTTTTTAATATGTAGTCGTGAGTCTTAGTTAGCAGGTTCTCTTTATGGCAAAGGAGAAGATAATGTGTTGTTAGTATTCATTTTATCTTATAATATTTCTTGATATAAAGTTATTTGACAGTAATTTGATGAATGACTATTAATACATAATTAAATCAGATTTTTTTCTGGTTTTCAAAAAAAAGATAATGTGAAACTAGTAGCAACTATTCCGCGACAAACAAACTGTGTAGAACATTGTTAGAATACCGTAACTGTCAATCAATTTAACCAAAAAGTGTAGTACGTTATTTGATAAAAAATTTAATGCTTGGCTATAATTTCTTTCCCTTTCTTTAAATAATAATAAAAAAATAAATTTTGTACATTTTTTGTCTAAAATATAATCAGACTTTGTCATTATACTAAATGAGTTGCATCAATTTAGTTAAAAGTTATTGCATCTAACTTAAACTTCTCAGGCATTAATTAATCTTATTAGTTAAACAAAGATAATACCTTATGACTACTGGTTCAGTGGTTTTGCAGTTTGGAAATGTAACAGGAAATGGATTTCATGATGATTCAGATGCCTTTATATACTCTAGCAAGTAGCTACTACTACTAAAATAACTAATGTGCTCAAAATTGTTCGGGAGTTTCAACTACACACCATCTTCAGGAAGTGTGCTAAAATATAAACAAACATTGCTGTGACATTACAATTGAGATATAAGATTTCCTAAGAAAGAGGTGGAATTAGGAGTGTTACAATGAATAAATACGCATAGTATTATAAGTAATAGAAGTTTCTGCTTCTTTCTGCAGAATGATTATAAAATAGAGAAAATAATTTGACAAAATTTACTGACAAAATGTTTTTTGACATTCCAAAATTAACCCTTTTCCTTCCATCTAACAATATTGTAGTTTCAAAAACGAGCTAAGCCAGCTTTTTATACTGCAAACAGCATTGCGTGTTGCCACATTTGATTATGCTTAAAAACAAATAGGAAAGAAGAGCTATGAACTTGTTTTTTTTAGACTTACGTACTCAAACAGTTTTATTATTTTTTATTTTTATCATACCTATTCTTTGTATAGTTCTATCCTTGATGTTCATCTAGATTGTTATTAAAAAAGTTTCAGCGCAAGAATAAAAAATACTTAGTAACATAATCAAGTGGCCCTTAGTTAATTGGTTCTTATTTTCAATGATCTACACTCCTGAAGCATAAAATTGAAATTGTTAAGTGTCATAGGGGCAATAGGTCAGGGATACCAGTTTTCAAAAGAATCAAAAAACTGATTGCATATTATATATTTTTTACACATTTCAAGATACAAAGTTAAACTTTCTACTTAATTCTACACAAACAGTAATGGTTTATTGATGACTGTCCATTGTATTTTTTTTTATATTAACAACTTTTTACTAAAAGTTCAACAATTAAACACAATCTATATATTTTATTTAGAGATATTGTACAAATAAAGAAAAATTGCGTAGTAAGAGCAATCTTATGTACAAATTATAAATTACCTTTGAAATTAAATTTAATAACCTTAGCATTATCTTTTGATACTGTAAAATGTATTTTAATAAGATAATCTCATTTCATGCATTATTAATTTAAAACAGCATATCTTCTTTTCTTGTCATGGTTACTATATTC
>JAUELD010006441.1:3653-15279 GCA_031471615.1 Aglantha digitale
ATACAGAAGTTAAGCTGTTGTACTAAATATAATTAAAACTTTTTATTTGTATTATCTAAACATTTTTTGGTGAAAATAAAATAGAAAAAGTTCAAATTGACAGATCCTTACGCCAAATGGGTGTATTCTTTAAGTAAATTCATCGGAACTGTAGATAACTAAATAAATACTTATGTGGCACCCCCATTATGAGTTTTAATCGGAAATCATGATACGGTTTAATCTTCGAAAGTCATCATACCTCATTAGAATAGTCTTGTGTAACAGGAGCACTGACTTTCATATCTAACAGTTCCTTAACAGCGTCTAACTTATTCGAGGGTTGTTTTATCAGCTTGAAAGCACGTTCCAGTGGTTTACCCAATATTGCATTCGAAGATGGCACCGCGCCTAAACTGTTTTTGGTTGAATGAGATCGCGAGAAAAACATGTCCTGGCAACATATACGCATACCCTATGGCGAAAGCAATGCCTGGTAATTATCATTTATCTCCTAAAATGTCAAACCTAATCATCATCTTAAGATTCATCTGTGCTTTAATTCTTACACTTTATGTTTTTACACCGATGCCATATTCTATATAAAAAGACAATGAACCTATTAAACAAATTAAACAAGCTTATCATACCTTATAGAATTCTCTTAAAAACGTTTCGCTGTTATCATTACAAATGTCACCAGATTTAATGTGCGCTAAACAATGAATAATCAGAACCAAAAAATCTCCAACATTATCCAGCCTTTCTTTACGAACAAATAAAATTTTACGAGACTGCTCGAAAAAAAATGAATTTCGAAAAGCATTTTTTGAATAATCATTACGGGGTAAAGAAGATGCAATCAATAAAGTGATTTCTGGTACGTTCATAAGGTCCCGAAGGATCTGTGCGATGAAAACACCAAATCGATACACAACGAACTGGGTTGCATTTAATTCATTGATATCGGCGGGGGTGAGTTTATCCGAACACATCCATTGTGCATCCTATTAGTAAAGAAACATAAGGCTAAAATAGAAAGGTTAGCAGATGGGAAATTTTGAATTAAGCCTACCATTTTTAAAATCGATTTATTATTATCTAAATGAAATGTATTCGACAAGAAGTATTTTGAACAATTCAACTTAAGAGTGAACTACAACCATCTTACTTTTATATCTATGTATGGCCTCCCTTGAGCTCCGAGCACCCCTGATGGTTTGACTCCTTCTTCAATCATCCTCTCAATGTCATTTACGGTTTGCAGTAACGGGCTCTTAGCTAACAAATCAGCTAGATGTTTATCACTTAATGTCGGAGCAGATAACTCATTGAGGCTTGATACTTGTTCAGGGGCATCTTGATCTATGTAAAATCGTTGAGAAAAAAATATTTAAAACGTTGTAAAAACAACAGCTTTTCAATATACACTTCTACATAGACGAATGAAAGACAGTAGTTGAACTTCCTTCTTTCATAATATAACAATAAATTCAACAGACTTACCCATTTCTGAGGGAGAGTTCTTTTTATTAACTTCACAAGGTGCCAATCCAGGACTTGCCGTCGCTAGCACTTTGGCACCTTCAGTTTGCAAGGCTGCTAGTTGTAGCTGCTGTTTCATAACAGCATCTTTCACACTTTCGTTGAACACATCTTTAAGTTGCACAACTTCTAAACTTTTCTTTTTCTTACGCCGTTCTTCTAATTTTTTTCGTAACATTTCCTTTGTACGGTCTTGTTCTTTCTTCAGATTAGCTTCAAATTTCTTCATGTTTTCTTCGTGCTCTTTCATTAGACGCTCTTTTTCGTTTTCACCAATATCCTTTTGTAGAATTTCCAACTAAGGTAAAAAGAAAAACATTCACCTTCAACGTGTAATTGTAAAAATGATGTACCTTAATCTCAGTTATTAACATAATAACTATTTTTTTTTGTTTCCTTCCCCTCCCTCCCCTTAAAAAAATTGTACAAATCAAACTAAAACAACTTATTTAACCTTTTCCGCTTGGTTTTTTTCTTCTTTGTTTCGTTTTCTCGTTGCTTCTCTCTCAGTTTCTTTTTCCGCTTCTTTCAACGCTTCTTCTTCTCTCTCCCTGTCCAGCTGTTCTTCCAACCTACGAACCTGATCTTCCATTTCCCGCCGTTTCTCTTCATCTTCCAGTCTTCTTTGTTTTTTAATCTCTTCGATTTTATTCGCCATATCAAACATGGTTCGTTGACGGAATTCATTGGCCGCTTCTGAAGCTTTTTCTGCTTGTTCAGTATATTGTTTGATGAGGTCATCTTTATTAGTTAATTCTCTTATTGAACCTTGAAATATATCAAGTTTCATATTAACTATTTTTGAAAGCTTTCTTAGGGAGCAATAAGTAAATTTGTAAGTGCTATATAGTAGTATAGCGTAAAAATAATAGAAGTGAATTCTTAGAACTGAAAATCTTACCGGCAAGTTCATTCAGTTGTTTCTCACGCAACTCTAACCTCAAATGAGCGTGCTTCACCTCAAGCGAGGGTATGGCTTCAAGACTGGCTGCTTCTACGAGCTCATCTGTTGCTTTGTCTAATCGTACTAAATCTTTTTTGTGTTTAAGTTTCAATTCAGCTTTCTTTTGCGTTAATTCCGGACTTTGTAAATTGTTACTTTTCCCGATCAAGTGCATGAACTCCTAAATAGTAGAATAGACAAAACCTTTCATCAAAAGACTGAGAAAAACTAATAATTAAAACAATGTACGAAGAAAACTATTGGGGCGAAATAGTTGAGAAGACCCTCTCAAAAAGAAGTTAGTTGTAGCAACCAAAGTAAACTCTGTATACTGTATCTTGTTGTGTAAGTAAGTCATCTTTTTCTTTCTCACGCTGTGATAATACGTCAGCTATTGCTTTCGATCTTGTAGTTTCTTTTTCCTTTTTAAATATTTCTTCTTGTTCAACTCTTTCGCGCATATGGCGTTGCTGTAAAGTAGCAAATATGAGTTGCTCAGGATTTTCTACTGTTTCTTTGCTTAGTGTGTCAGCTAGCGATTTATTCTCGTTACATCGAAGCTAAAAGATTAATTATAATTCATACATCGAGGACGTAATAGACCTTTTTATAAATAAAGAATGGAACTTTTTATGAATATCTATGGAGGATTTAAAAAATATTTATAAACGAGACGAACGAAAGTTGCATATTTAATTCAAATTTGTCGTTTATGCATGTAATTTTACAAAACTCCATCTCTTTTCCATTCAAAAGTTATTAATGTAAACTAAACTAAAAACTTATCACAATTTGAGTCATACTTGTTCGTCGATCAGTGCATTTCTTTCACTTCTCTCCTCAATTAGTTGTTGCTCTTCGTCAACCTTATGTTTTTTCTGTAACGCAGCTTGTCGCTTTCGTTTCTTCTCTGCCATTTTTTCAGCCAACAATTCCACCTGGCGATGTTTTTCAGCTTCCATATTTCTCGCTAAAACGTCCAAATGTTGGTCATGTTCTTCCATCAGTACTTTCATTTGCTCATCAGAAAGCTCCTTTTTCTTCAGTTGGAGCTGTGCTTGGAACTTCACGTTTTCCTGTTCCAGCGCCTAATAAACAAACGAACGAAGAGCAATCTTTAATTTATATTACACTCTCAATAAGCAAACCATAAAAATTACAAGCTGACAAGCATTGGATTATACAGCAAGTTAAGTCATATAAAACTGCAATAAAAACATGGGGTTTTTTATTGCAGTACCTGGTGAAAATCAAGATTACTTTCATATCTGAATATTTGAAAAATGGAAGCAAACTCACTAATTGCTTTTGCTCATCAATTTGTTGATGAATATGACTTTTAGTAAGATCTTCTTGTACCCTAACTTCATCATCTACTTCGTGATGTTCATCTAAATGGTCAAGCATCAATCTAGCTTGCTTTTTCTCTTGCTTTTTTAATAATGCTTCTTGAGCTGCCAACTGTTGCGGTGATAATTGTGCATGTTTGTTAATTTTGGACATGTTATTGGCTATTTTATCTCCATATATGAGTTGATTCTACAGTGTAACAAACACATTGATTTTATAAAAAACACCAAAAATACAGTAAAAATTATTTCAAGATAAAACAAACTCTAACTTTTTTTTGTGAAAAGCCAGCCAACTGCTTCCTTAAAACGTCTTCTTTATTCTTTTCTTCTCTCAACTTTTTTCTCGCTTGCAGTTTCGCCAATATTGCAGCAGTGTTGTATTCCTTCATATCACTGTATTTCTTATCAATATCCTTCTGCTGACTCATTAGTTTATCTATTAACTCTACTTTCGCAATGTCAGATAAATGACTATTGGCAGATAGGGTGTTTAATAAATTAGCAGCTCTTTCGGTATAAGCAGCTTTTGGTTGTTTATCTAACGCGTTTAAAACAGCAGTTATTTCATGTAAGCCATTTGCTTCGTTTTCAATATCAAGCGCTGCCATGTATTTCACCTTTTCCTCTTCAGACATGTTTTCAGGGACTTTCACTGCACGCTGATAACGACGTTTCTTTAATCGATCCATAAGTTTATCACGTGCGTCTTTGTTATTATTATGCACCTACATGATAACATAAACATCACGGTGTTACAAATGTATAGATAAGCATAAGTGAAGATGTTAAACAATTTGAATTTTCTCACATTACGAATTTCTTCCAACTGCTTCTCAGCATCAGGACTAAATGTTAAATTCAAATTTCTTAACCGTTCTTCCATATCTTTCAGTTTTTCACCCTCCAATTTTTCTTTTTCGTGCTGCAATTCTTCCTCGTAACTTTTCTTTAGTTCATTTAACAAATTTTCTTGTTGCTTAGCAAGCAGATCCATATTGTTTTCGATTTCATCTTCACCTTCTAATTTGCGATCTATAATTCCATCTACTCCTGCATTTTTCGCTTCTGCTATGTGCTTACTGAAAAAATACAAATAATTCATTTTGCCATCGAGAATATTAAAAAGGCGTTAAAAACCATTTCCCTTCGACTACTTATCAATATAAGACTACTCAAAGTTTACAAATTTATTAAGCTTACGTATAAAGAGAGTTTTTTCTTTGTAATCTTTCATTTTTAAGCTTTTCTCTCATAGCTTTCAATCTTTGATCTTTCAAATTGTCCATTTTATTTGATGCGTCTTCCATTTTTTTCGCATATTCCATAACGATTTTATCTTGCTTTAAAGGATCTGTAACTTCTTGTAATTTTTCCTATTTAAATGAAAAATAACAGAAATTAGTTATAGGCTAAAAAATGAGAAAAAGTTGACTTACTTTGAATCAGTAGCACCCCTACCTTCAGTTCTTGTTGCAGTTCAAGTATGGCCTCTTTCTTTCTCACGTCCATGTCTTCGAGAATAAAGTTAATCGCATGAATTTCATTTTCATGTAAATTATTTTCTAAATCAACAGATTCAAGTAAATGCTTTTCCACCAGGGCTTTAACAATCTCTTTTCTTTTATCATCCGTTAGTTCGCCAGCATTTATCAAATCTTTGATATCAAAAGAGTTCCCACCATTTTGCACTCCCCCAAGTTTAGCAACTTCGACCCGAGCGAGTATTTCTTCAGCAGTAAATGATGCATGTTTCATGAGGGATTCGGGGACAGGTTTGAAGGTATCACTTTCATAAATTGGTGTTTTTGTTTGCTTAACGTCGCTTTCTTTTTTTGGAATACCTTTTCAATAAAAAAATAAAATAAATTCAAAGAAATGTTCCAGTTTAATACTTTGCAATTAGACTCTTGAAACGTTTTAGTAATAAAAGTGTGTCGTAACAAAGTTATTTGCGTATTTATCTTGGCTTCTTATGTATTAAGCTTAAAAGGTAATAACCAGTTCGTTTAGACCCGCATCATTGGAACATTGCAACACCTCATAGAGATGATCATAGCTACCCACCTATTGGTATATCTCGCTGCAATGCATCGAATGCCCCTCCTCCTAATCTGGTAGATAGAGGGAAATTTTGAGAACTATCTTGTATCGATACACCTTGACCAAAACGACCTTGAGCCATAGCTACGCCATTCGGTAATTTATCATCGGAAATAAATGTTTGAGGCAATGGACCAGAATCCTCGATAACCTTGATCAAACGTTGGAGTAAGGGTATCACTTCACGCGTGGATTCGTCCATGGAGAGGTTAGGTTCACCGTAAACACCCGTCAATACTGCGTCGTAATCTCCAGCTAAGAATTCCTCGCTGTTTAATATGATCTACGGATGAAGAAAGAAACTTTTTAGGAAAAGCCAATAAAGAGGCATAGTTTTAATACTTAATACCCAGACTTGTTTTCATTGCAGACCTGTTCACAGTATAGTTACAAACCTTCTTAGAATTAACAGACCTTCTCACAGTAGATCTGTATTTTCAAAGTTCAGACCTTCATGCAGAAGACAAATATACATCCACACATCAGTATATACATCTTCTTACAAGAGACAAAACTTAGAACAGTATATATATCTTCTTATTGTATACAGTGCCAGACAGTAGACAGACAAATAGGAAATCACACAGGAAACATGTTTAACGTTGCACACATATCTTTCAAAAGCAATACCAAAAAGTGGAATATAAAATAGATTGAAATTTTTAAACATAAAAACGGTAATTTTTCCAAAATGTACATGAATAATATACAAGGCAAATCTGATTGAAAGGTTTAAAAAAAGATAACTGAAAACTTTCGGCAAATCTGTGAAATTAACAAATCCTGATAAAGATTAAAAAATAAGATGAGGTTCCCTTTTTTTGTCACCACATTTATCACCCTTCCCATCTATATGTTCCTACAGTTAGCAAGGTTACGAAGTCATTCATCCAGTTATTTACAAATAAGACTTATGTCCTTACACTTGCTTCTCACTGTGTACAAAATAATAGATGTAATCTCATTAAAGGATCTGCATTTATAAGAGAAAATTTACACAAATTTTGAGAAAACTCACTTTTGTATGAATGCCTATCTTTGTGCAAAAATTCTGAAAAAATTAATGTACCAATTCCAAGAAAAGTTGGTAACATATAAACGAAAAGCCTGGATTAATAAGGTTCTTTCCGATAAAGCTAGGAGTCCAATACGACAACATACCTTAGCTTCGATTGCGCACAACTCAGCCTTCTGGCGGACATATTCCAGAGATTCATGACATTCGTCCAATGACTCAATACGACTCATTAACTGATCCTTCAGTTCGGCAAACATTCTATCTTTGGCTGTGTAAAATTTTGCAATAATCGTTTTGTCATCCATTCTAGAATTGTATTTCTTTTCTTCATTATTTACTCTCTCAAAATGTCTTTCAATCACTTCTACCAATTTTTCTTGTTCTAACGCATTTAAGTCTTCTCGTTGTTTTTCCAACGCATCACACTGAGTTAAAACAGATACTACACCAGGTGGCAACGACGACACGTGGTCTATAGTAGCGTCAGCACGACGTTGCAATTCACGGCTTATTGCCACGCTCAAATCCACTTGGGCTAAATTTCAAAAAGGGAAAAATCAGGACAAGAATTTATTTTTAAAAAGGAAATAAATTCACAATTCCCTTGGTTTTAAGAACTAAACTAAAATTAATAATTCAATAATAACAAGGCGTTCAGTTTATTAGTTGAAAACAAACAAAGTTTACCATCTTTTAATGCTTCAATTTTTTGCTCGACAGATAGACTGGTGATTTCTGGATCTACTATTTCCATGCAAACAAGAGATTGCAACTCCGTTAACTTATTTTCATTTTTCCTCTGACGACGCCAAAAACCTTTACGCCCAGCTATTTCTTCTTCAAGTAGTTGTAACTTAAGATAAATCATAAATGATAATGCGAGTATAAAGAGATAACAAACCTTTACTTTAACCAGCATTAGTCACAAAAACGATAACAATAAGTAATATTTCCGGAGCTGGAAGCATTTTATGCAGTTATTATAAAGGGCATGAAACTTAAGTTTTAGACCACGAGTTTGGTTATTATTGAGAACATGAGATCAAAACTCAGACCATGAGTTTTAAAGGAGACAACTTCACATAAGTAAAAAGATGGGTTAAGTTGACTAAATTGTTGACTAATTAAATGAATTAAATGACGACCTACCAGACTGTACGGAGCTTTCTTCTTAAAATAATTTCTATTGGATGACGAAGTTAAAGGTACAGTTACACCAATATCATGATCAAACTTAACACCAATGCAGTGTTTACGCTTTTCAGTCACTTGATCAACAACATAATCTCCGAGAACAATCGGTTTTAATCCATCACCCAACGGATCTTCGACTGAGCCTCCAAGTGGAAATATATTACCTTTCTGTCTGTGTTTATCAACACCTAAAATTGGCACATCAAGACCAGAGCCAGAAGGATCACTCATATAAGTACCAATAAGTATAGGTAACATTTGACCGGTTGATATAAATTCATACACTCCCGGACTTCCACCGGATTCAGCTAATACAGTTGAGCGTTCTAATCGTCGAAGCAAGTCGTGACCATCCCTATAATAACAGAATTAAGAATCAAAATTCAAAAAATAGTTTCGATAACTCAGTATAATTTAACGTGTCTAAATACAATATAATTATACGAATGGATTAGCAAACTAAAAAAAAAACCTTACCTGAGTAAAGTTGTACGAACACGAGAACGAGATTTGTGTAACGCAATTAAAGCAGTTTCTAGAATGTTCTCTTCATGTTTCCCAGTTGCACTATCGATACCTGTAAGTGCGTCACTTAAATCCTGCAATGCATCAATAATCCTTGATTCATGGTACAACTCATTGACGTCCATTAAAGCACGCTCTCCTCCATTTAGCCTTTCCACTTCCCATTCACTTTGGTCAGCTAAACGTGCACTAGTAACTTTCATATGTTTCTTGGAGAACATTCCATCAAAAGAATCATACAACAGCACAGGCGAAATAGACTCATCACAAGTGAAACCTGCTATTGGTAAAGCGTCGCCTGTCTGCTCGTCAATGGTTACACCCATAATAGGAGCAGGTTGCATATCCATTTTATCGAGGAACAAACCACCTAATTCGATGGCTACAGGAAGTTTTGTTACAGGATCTTGGTGTGTGCCACCAACAGGATAAGCATGGCCTACAATAGCACAAATGATAGAAATATAAATTTATATGTATTTAAGTGGAAGGGGATTTTACCGAAATTTGTGTATTACTGTGAATAGTTGAAGTTTAAAATGTAGGTATAGCTTAAAGACTTCAGGTATAAATGTAGATGTAGCTAATAGACTTGATCAAAAATTTCATTCAAATTAAATGTTAAATAGAGTGCTGAAGTACGCACCTGTTTTAGGGTGAATGGTCATTCCAAGAATGGGTACAGTTTGTCCGGTCTTGGAGTCGACCATCGGCCCTTGAAATCTCATGTCCCCTTTCTTTCCGACAGGGTTAAAAAAAGTAGATATAGCTTGACCAGTCTGTTGGTCTACTGGGTACGGTATGTAAGGTATAAGGTGACTGTGGGAGTTCGATGCTTCACCATTAGCACTGTCTGTGGTGAAGACAAGTTTAGACACGAGGGGATCGAAACCAACATTACCTAGTTAAAACAAATACAAATTACATAAATAAATAAATAAATAAACAACAGCGAACGATTCTATATAGGAAAGTAATAAAGGGGATGCTCATTTGCATCCATCATATGCATGACGTTGATTATACTACCACTAATTTATTATATGAGTATTCAAAAGGTACGCGAAATACTGAATGTTCTAATTTAATTTAGTAATTTACCTTCAATGGGAAGCAGCTTGAATGTGATGGGGTGCAGAAAGAACCCATTGGGCACTGTTACACTATTAATTACATCTGGTAACAGCAAAGACGTTTCATTTGAGTTAGGGAGTAACAATCCAGTTTTTGTATCAAACATCACAAGTTCGTTTTCAATGACAGATCCATCAAAAGCAAGCACAGATTCGCGTTGTACAGGGTTACCATTTCGATCAAGCATCACAGCACCTGTTTGTTGCCCAATAACTGCCAAAGCCCCTCTTCGCTCAGCTTCGTTCGTAACCTCATCTGCAAGTTTGCTAATCAACATATTGACACGACCACTTACCCTGTCAAGGAATTGGGCGAAAATTAATATTAAGTAAAAAAGCTGATATTGTCATGCATCGACTGTAAAATACATTATTTTCACTAACAATGCGTTATGTAAATTTCTATATTTAAGTATAACCGTATTAACATTTGGGGAAAACATGTTGATAAAAAATGGTATAAATGCAGTTCGTACTGATCTTTTATGTCTTCACTCAGAGCTTGACAGTCAGTCTTCTTACGATCAGCATATTCTTTCAACAGACGTTTTATCTCTCTTGCGACAGACATAAAAGAAACTTGATGCTTCTCCCTAGCATCATCATCATCTATAAGGATTTCATTTTGACGATTCAACACTTGCACAAAGTTGTAACCTAATTCTTTACGACGTTCTAGCTCTCTCTCCAGCTTAAAATGAGAAAAAATAGAACACGTCATCGCAGGTATGTTCAACAATGAATGGGATGACAAAAAAAACAAAATAAATAGGTGCCGACCAAAACATACTTACACACATCTAAGCTAAATTCTATTACACAAATTATACTTGCATAACATCTTACCTCCATATTCTTTTGATCGTACTCAAGCAGTTCTTTTTCAGTGGCCAACGCACTTTGATCATTTAGATTTAATTTATTTGCCCACAACTTTTTAAGCGACTCAGCTTGTCCAGTTATCTTATTGTAAAGTTGCTTAACCTAGCATACGAATGATACTAAGCAGTTTTAAGCAGTTTCTTTTCAAAAAGATTACAATAGCCTGTATCCCACCTTATAATTGTATATCGAAAGAAATATTATGAATAAATTTTTTATTTAACATACCTGGTCTTTTTGTCTTGCTAATGCAGCTGTTATTTCGCTAGTTTGATTAGCTAATGTACCGTAAAATTCTCTTGTATTGAATGTATCTAAATCCACTTGCTGTTCGTAGTCCCAATATGCATCCGCTGGCACCTCTGTGTTGTCGCTGTGGGTCTCTATCAAATAAAAATAAATAAAAAAAGCTTTTATCTTTTGACAGTGCTGAGAATCTATATGAGACTCATGATTTTCATTTACCTTTTTATAATTAGTTTTTTTATTTACTTTTTATTTACCTTTACCTAGTTTATATTAAAACGCATATTATGAGAAATATAGAAATAATATAAGCACACGTAGGTGAAGTAAGAAGAAAAATTACCAAATGTATATTATAAAATCACGCTATCGTAACTATAATCTTATTTACCTTCATCAGCGCTTAATATGGGTGAACCAATAGTTAAGGTACAATGGTGCATTAACAATTGTGACAAACAAACAATTATCCTTACCATCTCGAGATGTTTTTCCATCGACTACACACCTTAACTTGTTGTGTTTCGTTATCGGATGCACAGCAGAGCCCTTGGATGAATAATAATCGAAATCGTAAACTTGTGCACCTTGTCGATACATTGGATTGATGTATAATAATTTACGCCAACCGTGTGTTCGAAACATAAACTATGAATTAAAGTAAGAATTCCAGTGAATTTAATATTTTCAAAAATATGCCAACACATAT
>JAUELD010006663.1:4758-15266 GCA_031471615.1 Aglantha digitale
TTTGTATTCATAAAGAACAAGCGTCAGAACTCCTCCGTTATAAGCCTGTCCTCACCTTTCTACACCCTTATACACCCGTTTACACCATAAACAAATTTAATTGTCTAATTAAAATAAAGCAACTTCAAATTAACGTTTTGATTTAAATCTAATAAAATTTAATTTTGTTTTATTGAGTACTATTACTTGAAAACTATTATACAACAGTATCGTTATGTATGTCATGAATTCATATAAATATCCTAAACTTTAACAACTTAATATCTAGAACAGCGCTTTCTAATCAAGGTAAATTAACACCGTTTATTCTATTTAAGTTATTCTTTGGAAAGTTTTTCGGAAAAATATACTTGCATTTACCACGTTGTAGACGACAGATGAAGCGATTCATGTTATTTGCCACTTAAAAATCAAAAATCTTAAAAGCTTTCGACATCTTGAGAATTATTTGCTGCTTTAACAAAAAGTATTACCAAATAATCAATATTAGAAATAGCGCACAATATCAGTACTGTATTTTGTTTATGCTACTAGCTGTTGAAAAATTCTAAAAACAGCAAAAACAGCATTTTGTTTGGACCAAAAATTCTTTAAATCTTGGATTATATTTTTTTGGTCAATTTATAAAATAATAGGCACTTCCTAAAAGGTTCTAAAATAACTTTAGACTTTAGGCTTTTCCGTTATCACGCCACCTAATAAGGTATTAACGATTGACAAGCAACTATATATATAAGGTATATGTTAATAATTCTAAACTCCAAATTAAATGAACGGTTCCATGGTACCTTATAGGGATGTAAAGTTTCAAGAAAGTCACGTGATACGTTGAAATTCACATGGTACGGTCACTATCATTAACATCAAGATGTCTTACCACGATAGACTTCAATTGCCCATATGCCCATACTTTTTTTAAATTTTTCTCACTAATTTTGCAGATGAATCCATAAGCTGATGACTAAATAAATGTAATTTTTTTTTGAAAAAGCTAAATAATTGCAGCTTCGATAATTGACGTCATATTTTATACAGTTTATGTATTTTACCTTTTCCGTCGGGATACTCTCTATATACATATACTTACTTACTTGTCAAAATTTACTGGAATTTAATACTGACATAAAATGGCGGCTATCGAAAAACATAATAATCGTGTTTAATTTAAAAGTAACTTTCTAACATAAAATGAATGCAAACGTATGCTGTGAGGCAAAGGGTTAAAGCAAGGTCTAGTTTTTATCAAAGTAAAGAAAATCTTCAAGAAGAATTGAACAATAATATATCATTCGCTAAACTCAAAATTTAGAGGCTTACAAATTGATGAATAACACCCTTGAGACACTTCATACAACATCAAAAGTATCGCATTTCTCGATTTTAGTGTAAAGCGAGAAAACAAACATCAAAGCTGACGGAATATAAAAACAAAATAAAAATGTTTTCACAAGAAGATTTACTCAAATTAGCTGCCTCATTTTTAGCTGGAGGGATTTCTACATTTGTCTTATTTAATTATATTTTCCCTAACAACAAGGTATTTACTTATTAAAATTGGTTATTTTAAGTTTTTATGACAGGATATGTTGGTAAATCCGTTATTTCCGTTATATTGGAAAATATTTTATTACTTTTTTGTAAAAACAATTTGCTAGCTAAATAAATAGACAAATTTAATTAAATTGTATGATTTACAATATTACATAATATAAATACAATTTGAATTATTTGAAATTTACTTTTTCAAAAATTAAAATTATTTATGGTCTTTTTTTATGCATGGCAGGGTCTATTATAGAATATTATAAAATAGTACCATGTAATTTTTCTGATAATTTGTTCCTAAAAAAATGAAAATTTTAAAGTTAAAAAATGTTAAAATTATCAAAATAATGTCCATTAAGCATTGAACGACTATTGGCCTTTTGAGTCCAATAATTTTTGTACAGGACTTCATCATTGACTATAATTATAAGGCTTGATGGATATGATATTAAATCTTAACATATTTTGGACACAATGTTAAAAACTGTTTAAATATTTTCAGCTAAATTTATAGACATTGAAACCTGGGGATGGAAAAATTGAATTTTAATAGCTTCTTTCATAGATTAGTTTTATATCCTTGAAAACCATGAAACTCAAAGCAATATATAAAGAAAAAGCGATTTTTTAAATAGTTCATTTATTATTCGAAATCTTTTTCATATGTCTATACTTCTTTTAGACTTCTGTTATATTATCAACATTTTGTTTCGTCTTTTTGTAAATTTAGTTACGGCAAGTTTTATTGTGGTTTATAAAATAGCCAGCAATAATATCAAAAATTAAAAAAAAAAGATAGTTTTAAAAAGTATGTTTTTGGATGATAAATTGTAGGTTAATAATTTGAGACTTGGGTTTAGTATTAATCATTTATCGTTTTTATTTCTACAAATTAATACAGAAAAATATCAGTACTCAGTAAAACTGTGTATACATATATCTGTATTATTTTAGTACTATAAGGCTGTTTCCTTTTTAACGATAAACAGTCTATATAGGAAATAAAATAATTTTTTTTAGACTGAAAAGGTTACTAAACCTGACTCGTGCGATTTTGTGAATCACACTGTTGAAAAAAGTCAATCAAAGGTAGTGACGAGTATTGATATTGAAGACCTTCCAAATAAGGTAGCTTACTGTAGATGCTGGAAATCTTCAACGGTAGATATATTTTTGTTTTCATTTAGTTAAATCAAAGGATTCAGATTGTTGTGATAATTGTCTCAATAGCACATTTTTGGACTTTTAAGTTCACAGATGTCTTGTTTTTGTTAAACATTGATAAATGTAAGGAACTAATGATTAATGATTGATTAATGAATTGACAATTTCGAACATTCTGGTAATTTGTTTGAAAAGTTAAGTCATGAACAGTTATAGTTCTGTAAGTTTCTCACAAATCATTCAAAATTATTTTACATTTTTCTGTACAATAATATATTTGGATAAAGAATGATAAATTTCTAGAATTTGTTTTCATTATCAAATTTTTATATTCACATTTGCCGCATTAGGTTCTCCCTTTTTATGGATATGGAATATATGATTTTTTATAATAAATGATATAAAATTTGTGTGTTCAGATCTTACGACTTCCTTTTTATAATGGTGTAGTTAAGACCATTAAGGATATGCAAGACAGACAGCCCGACAGTTTATTTATATTTATAGCATTTTTTTTGGTAAATAAAAATATTAATAATAATCTTCTTGAAATGTATTGTCTTATTCTCTTTTCTTGTTTTTTTTTTTAATTCATAAAGATCCAGCTCTACTTGGGTTCAATGCACATGTTCTTTTTTGCATTTACGAGGGGCAAGCTATTGACAAGCTAATAAAATCGCAGTATTTTAATTCTATATTTGGCACTTTTTTATTCAAACATGATGTGGCATGTTTCTTTCGGTCAAATAAACAAACCTATGTGCATACCTTTTTCTGATGAGTATACGCGGAAAAAGTATTTTATTTATATATAAGAAACCACAGGCTACTTTATGCTCTACACAGTTGAGACTTCAATAAGAAAATTTTTTTGTACTAATCAAAC
This sequence comes from Aglantha digitale, assembly GCA_031471615.1. Lineage (NCBI taxonomy): Eukaryota > Metazoa > Cnidaria > Hydrozoa > Trachymedusae > Rhopalonematidae > Aglantha > Aglantha digitale. Next base: position 8,354 of record JAUELD010006663.1, read on the forward strand.
TATAGGTAAGTGTAAGGTGTTTAAAACTTTCTAATATTTCTTAATAATTAGATGGAAAGTTTTTGATCCAATAAGATCTGATTGTTGTGCCAAGGTTAAAAAAAAACATTAGGAAAAAGCTTATGATTAAAATAAAATGATTAATTTAAAAAAAATTGAAACGTAAACATCTCACTCAATATTTATGTTAATAGATTTATAATTGTGTATGTTGTATATAAAAATAGTCACCAACACAATGTTTTTGAAAAGCTTATAAAACTCTATAACTTCTTTAAAAACTAATGAAGAGTTATGATTTTTTGGGAACCATTCTTTTTGAATAGGATCAATGAAAATATAGCATTTTGACTTAGCCATATCTTCACTCCTCCTTTAACTTACTGAAAATTTCATTTTTTATCTTCTAGTTTCCATATTGCGATGGTACCCATAACGCCCACAACAAGCTGACTGGAGATAATGTTGGACCTTTAATTCTCCAAAAAAAAGTTCCATCAGATTGAACTTCCATGTGTGCGACCAACTGAATCTATTACTCTTTAACTACTGTTTATAAAAGATCTGTATTTAAGTTTTTATACATCAACTTAATTATGGATATAATCACGATTTGAGCCAGTATGCTTTAGTTGTTTAAATGTTACAACTTATATGTTATTAGATGATAGTTTTAAAATGTTTCAAAACATTAAAAGACAAATATTCTTGTTATTGTATTGTTTTGAAGCTGTCTTTACTGCATTAATGATCCACTGTCAGTTTATATCTCTCAGTTTAGGTTTTGTGGCAAACGTCATGTTAACATTTATTTTTTTATGTAGTAGTAACACAAAATAACTGTATCTGGATAACGTTGAAAAGAAATATCATTTATAATTGACCTTATATGTTTTCCCTATTTCTTTCATTTTGAAATGGATTGTTGGTTAACAATTGGTTCAAAACATATTTATGTATAATGTTTACCAGCTGATTTTAGCTTGGGGCAACTTCCTAAAATTATTACTTCAATATAAAGATAATAATAACAGAAAAAGTGAGTTTTCCAAGCTGTATATGTTCAGGAGATTTTTTGAAATAATATGATCTTAAAAATAAAATAGGAAAACTATTTGTTGTTTGTTCTTTTTGGAATATACATGATTTGAAAATTTGAAAACATAAAAAAAACTATATTAAAAATTACATTGTATTTCAACTGATATCTGTAGTATTTTAATGTCACGCTTTATTATGACTGTTCCATAGGTGCTTTCAAGGTGTGACCGAAATTGTATTTTAATTTAATCACAGTTATTTCCCACAATATGTTAAATAAACCATTTTGATAGCTATTGCAAAACACTCAAATACAAATAATAAGCTGTATAATACTCACCTATCTATTGTAGAAAATAATATGAGCTAGAAAATTTATAAAGATACAACAATCATACTAAAGATTTCATAGACCCTTTGATACAAAATGTGTCTAAATTTTCTAAAGAAATATCTGAGATTAGTAACTGTAATATTCACAATTTATTGTAAAACAAAATATTGTTAAACTTAAAAAGTCAGTTGCTTATGATAGAAAATTCATTTCAATTTCATTATTCGTTTTGGATTCCCTTTCACTTTTATATGCTATAATACAATGTAATATCTGTTATTTGTTTTATGAGGAATCACAAGGTTATTGTTATTATTACATCAAGACTATAAAGCAAATAATTTTTTTCTTCTCTTATAAAATGCCTGATCAAGATAATAAGTTTTATAGGCGCTTGTTTTGACAATTGTTTTTCATTGAAGAAAGTTGTTTTATTAAGGGCTTGTTGTAATAATATTAGGGATCACACTTTACTGGGTGTTCTTTGTAGATTCATTACTACTAGTTGAATGATAAAATATGCCTACAAAGAGTTCTTTCCCAAAGATATTGTTTCTTGGTGCACCATCGGTTGGAAAGACATCTGTAATCGAACAAATTGTATATGGAAATTATTATGCTGAAAAGGTATGCTCTTTTTTTCATCACTTGAATACCATTCAAAGTTTCAGAGTCACTCATTATGAGATAAACCTTTTAATTGAGTAGAGCACAATTCATTAGTTTTTGGTGGTGAACACTGCTTTATTTAAGGTTGCTTATTCATCTAGTTAATCTAACAGTATTAAGTTAATATTTTTATTTTGAACATCCTATGGGTATGCTGGATATCGGTATATTCTGAATCCTGTATTGAGATTGGTGTCAAACCAATTTGATAGCACATTCTTAAAACGAGTACGATATTTTGCAAATATTTTACAATATTTGATAGTCTTAAAAACGGAAGATTAATTTGTGAACGTTTTTTTGCTTCAGTAAAACTCCCAATATTCCATTAAGTCTGTGATTGACCAGTCAACTCTTAAATTACTCATAAATTAATTTACAAGAAAATGTCACATAATAAACCAATATTTTTGTTGCTTGGAATGATTTTTCTCTCAAGGGTTATATAAAGACAAAGTTAACAGTGCAATCTTCTTTACATGTCTGCTGCTTATTGATTTTTAATCTAATATAGTAAATCGAATAATATTATAGGAGATGTACCCAACTATAGAAGATACATATGATGCATGGATCGATGCCGATAAAGGACAAAAAGAAAGAATAAGAATATATGATTTAAAAGGACTTGTAAGAAGTTACAACAATAAATTCTGTAATATTGTCAGCTATGTTCTAGATTTAACTGGAGCTAATATTAAAAATATTAAAACTGCATTGCATATAAACAAAGGTGCGCACAATCATACTAATTAATTAATTAATTAATGACACCTTTAAATAATTGGAAACACCATCTGTACAGTCTATGTATATAAGAATATGATGGCGTAAGTAAATTAGTCGCGAGTAAAGAGAGTTTCTCAATATTGCTCAAATAGCAAGAGCACCAAATAATCAAGCCATCACACCAAAACTATTACATCATTTTCAAATAAAGAGTCAAACAGCTATAATGTTACATATTTAGTTACTAAAATAACCTTTTTGTCACAGAAAAAGTTTGGGTTCCCAAAGCGTTATATGTAGCCACTGAAATTATGATAATTATGTTTTTTATAGGACGAAGAGAATCCAGTTCTGCCATTACGTTACATACAAGTGGTAGATGTAGGTGAAACAATTAAATTGCTTACAAACAAAATTTCAATAAAATAGTGACACAATAAAAGTTCTTTATGAGTGCTCCTTTGTATATTTTATGCATGAAATATATATGTGGTCTATATACGTATGTTTTTATTTGGTGAATATCAAAAGTTTGTATGCATTTTATTTTATTTTATATTGATACAATTCTGATAAAAATGTATAAGTTAGGCCCAATAAAGAGCTAGTTGTATTAACAATTATTGGTGTGTTTCATTTCCAAACAAAAGTCCTGACTTTATATAGTGTACAGTATCTCTATAGTAATTTATTTACTTTTTGTATTGAAGTGTTCCAATGAATTTATAGGCTGTCGTGTTGGTGTTTAGTATTACTTCAAAAAAAAGCTTTACTCTTGTGCAAAATTTACGAAAGGATGTTGAAAGAATCCGAGGGAAAGAGGTAAACAGTAAGCTTTAATGCATTTACATGTACTGCAACCATCAAAATGAAATGAAAATTTTAATTAATATTTAATGGCTTTTGTCAATTATTGTTTGCGTTTTTCATACTTTATAGATTCAACTAATATCATGTTTTTGTTTTTGTGACATCTGTGTATATCTTTTGCAAGGCCCTTTCTATACCTTTTTACTTAAATTAGGGTAAATCTCCTAATTGTTTTATAATAAGAAAATAAACTCATGACCATATCAAGATTGTGCCTTGTATTGATTCAAAGTCAACTGTTTTCTTTAGTTCCCTATGGTTATACTAGGAACTAAAGTGGATATGAATGATTCTAGAGAGTGTGACCATAATTCTGCAATTAAATGGGCAAATTCAGAAAAAGGTAATACTCGACTATGTTTAATTATATCTATACTGTATATCTATATATACTATTATGTTTAACTATATTATGTTTAATTTTGATATCTATTTCTGAAGTTGTAATTAAAAATCATGTAATGAAAAAAGTTTTGTCCTGTTTCATTTCTAGTCAAATTATTTGAAGTTTTACCAATGACGCGTAACACATTGCAGGAGCCGATGACATGTCTGCTAAAAAAGATTTGTGCACAATATGGTAAGAAGTGTTCATTTAAAATAAAAAAACATTTTGGCTACCACTTCGTCACTAGCTACTATTTTCAGTTATTACTGTGTAGTTCCAACTTCCTCTTTCTGTTATATGCAAACAATGTTTATGAAATTTCTTCAACGTTTCTCTGTGACCTACACTAATCAGAGTGATGTTCAACTCCTCACACCGGTTGTAGAAGCTCTCCTCTTCAGAAATACCTAATGAACTTGTGGGTTCATCTAAGATAGCTAGTATAGGTTGGTGATAAAATAGTCTTGCGAAACCTATTCTTTGGATTTCACCATTGGATAAAAGGTTTTCCCACCTGTTTTCTGGTGTAGCATCGATTCCGCCTACTCTGTCAATAAGATGTATCATACCAGTAGTTGTTAGTACTTCCAGTACTTTGATTTCGCTGGATTTCTTGTCAACAAGCTTGTCTTTCGAGTGCGGGTATATAACCAGATCGAATATGGAACCGTTTGAGAGGTAAGCATTTTGCGGTACGAACATTACGTTTTTCGTTTGTTTATCGGAAAGTATTTTAACTATGCCCTGCGTAGGCTTCCATACGTTAGCCAGCACTCGTAGTAAAGAACTTTTACCGCATCCGGTGCGACCGTTGATTAACAGGTTTTCACTTCTCGCTACGGATAAATTCAAACTCGACAGTAACAGATTTTCACCGTCTGGTGAATGAAAAGATAATTCACTGGTTGTTAATAAAGCCGCTTTTAGCCTTGCTGCTTTTATTAAGATACGGCCGTCCTTGTCCTCCTCATTCAACCATTTTTTGTTTTGATAAAGATATTCTAATAGCTCTCCTATACGATGCGCATACCCCATCAAGTCAGTTAACTGCAGTGATAGATCTGTCAGGTTCGAAAAGCTATTGAATAAGTACATAGCGAAAAATGTGTTTTTGCTAATATTTCCAACTATATTCTCATCTTCGTATTTACCGGCGAATATTGGAATGGCGATTATAATGTAACTTATGATTGAGCCAACGTAGTCGAAAATATTAGTCGATAAATTTAAAAACGCTTCTTTGTAAACGATACGTTTTTGAACTGCCAGTAATGTTTCCAAATAATCGTTGGCTCTTTTATGCTCGATTTTTTGCGATTTCATCAACGCAATCGATTCTGCGTTCATTCTAATATCAGAATGCTTGAACCTGAAATCTCCTTCACATTTCTCCTGTTTGAATATCAACGGCACTATCAGCGACATCAAGAAGCGATTACCAACTGTCGTCACGATAAAGTAGGCGTAAATAATGATAACGCCCAAATATCCTGTGGTAGTGTAACAATTGTACGTGTAGTAAATAATCTTTAGCGGTGCTATTAGTACGGTAGCCGACATATTACTCAACTGTTGACAAAATCGATCGACATCTTGCGTGATTCGTTGATCCACGTTATCCAATGACTTCTCGATAGAGTTGACGTTGTAAACGGTAGTGTTATAGAAATAATTCTTGTGTAATTCTTCGGTTAGAAGGCGTCGCCAGTATATGTACAGGTAGCCTGATACAAATTTTATGGCAGTTAGGTAGACAGCTTCGGTGATTATCAACGAAAAAGATTTTATAAGTAAATCACGATACGTAGATGTGTTTTTCTGTGGTAACACCTGGTAAAATTGACTCGGTAGAAGACCAACATTGTATACGACTAGTTCATTACCTAAGCATAATCCAAGTAGAAATATAAAAAGTAAAGTGGAATTAGTAAGAAATGATTGAAACAAAATTGATAAACATATCTTTGTTCTCCGCAGACATATTCTATCTATCTTGTAAGAATTCTTTTCTGACATATTTAATCGCGCGAAGCACCACGTGATTTGAGAACCAAGCTTCGAATTTTTTTGAATAGATCTTATGTGAAACAATGATAAATGATATTAAGTTTTTTTGAAATATTCTTTTATATGTCGACATATGGTCGACACCCTTCCTCACGTTGTTTATTTGTTAGAATCCTTTTGCTAAGCGTTTTTACACTCGTATTTTGTATTCTTATTTTACATTACATTACATTACACAACTTTGTTTAAAAAATTTGTTTATGGCTATGAGAAAAGTAATTTCACATAATCCAATTTTAATTTTAAAAGTAATTTCACATAACCGGATGTTGATTTTAGCTACATAAATAGAGTTGTTCAAATAAAGTTCAAAATTTCCTTTAGCAACGTACATCTATTTATAGGTTGCTATATATTTAATCACTTGCTAATGCAATAAATCAATTTTATCGATTTACTATATCAGCGGAACGGTCTTTAGAAACAAGTCATTTGAAACAAAAGGAAATTTTTTATAGCATTATAAAATTGCAAGAAATGTTTTATAATAGTCTAATGCCCTTTTATTTAAAAAAAAAAAATTCCTGGAAAAGACATTTCTTTATTTATTTCACCTTTTTAAGGGGTTAATGTGTTGATAACATGTTTTAAAGAATGGATCTAGCATTTAATTTTAGTGGTGCACTTTCTTGAATGCTAAATAAACCATTACGCCTTAGGGTGTAAAAAGATAAAATGCGCGAGCGTAGACACAGGAAATAATAACATATGCCATCTTTCCCAATTAAAATAACACTTCTTTCGACAAGAAGGACAGCTTACATACATACATACTTGCTAAGTTTCAATTATAATTAAAACATATAAAATTGCAA
>JAUELD010006774.1:3761-15253 GCA_031471615.1 Aglantha digitale
TGATGTATTAAAGGCACATATTGAATTAAAACAGTGTTATGGATGAATGAATAATTGAGTATGAGAAACACATGACATTGTCTGCATTTGCATTGCCTATATATTGATGAAATATGGTTTAATAATTTTGTCTAAATATGAGGTTCTACTTAAACTGCTAAATTTCATGTTTAAGACACTTATAGGTAGGGTAATTATAATGAATGAAATATACAAATATGGCTGGTATTTAGTTTTAAAATGCAATTTCTACTACTGGAGACTATTATTGCTTAAGTCTTTTAATATTATTTTAAAAAAACTGTTGTGGTAATTATTGTACTGTTCCTAAATGACATATGACGAAAATGGTTTTATTCTAGCGGTTCTCTGTCACCAAGTAACTTTGACAGAGGGTATTGATACAAACCTATAGTAATTATTTAGCTTGTACAGGTGCAAGTAATTCTTTGAGAATACTTTACTTGTGTATAATATAGCTCACACCTGATCATTCTTCATTTCAACAATACAAGAGGTTAAAAATTTCAAAAAAGTGGACCTATTATTTTGCCTACAATGATTTAGATATAATTATTGATTTTTGTTCTCTATTTCCTGGCAGTCAATTACGTTATGATGGTTTGGACTTAGTAGCATCAAGTTTAGCTAAATGTGTTGGTTTAGAAGAGGTTGCTTTAGCTCCTTCATCGCGGATGCTTGAGATAATGAAAATGGGTCTACAAGAAGAGAAAGAAGGTTGATTTGTTTTCATGTGTTATATGAAATAATACTATCTTTTGTAAACGGATAAAATAAAGCAATGGTTTTGGGACAGCAACAAAAGCCTTGGCCAAACCTGCTGGGATCACACTTGTATATGTCTAAGCTTAATACTATTTGTTTTAGGTAGAGAACCAGAAAGTCGTAAAATTCCAGGATTGACACCTTTAGTACAACCAGAAGCTGTTGGATTGGAAACCAATGTGAAGCTTGGGTTGGATTTAGAATATGAGCGCGATGGTATGAGTTGTTTTAGTTTAATAAACTAATCATTTAAAATTTTCTTGCAATAACCTAAGGCTGAATTTGAAAATAGTTTTAAGTTGAAGACATAAAGCTATAAACAGAATGGAAAAAAATAAAATAATAATTTTTTTATAATTTATATAGAGTTTTGTTTTTATAAATGTTTTATTTATTTTCCATTCTGTTTGTAGGACTTCACTTTTGGCTCAATGAATCAGTTAGTAGTATTGATAAATCCAAAGCGCAGCCCAAACGATTTCCCAACAGTACTGATGATTCACCAAATTTTATCTCAGTCCCTGATATGTCGGGCAACTTAGATTTATTGTCAAATGTATCGCTTTATAATAGTTCTGGATTTGACTTACAAATTCAAAACAATGATTTTCATTCATCTTCGCTTAATGATGAATTTAAATCTGATCAGAAATTAGATTTTTTATGCAATTTGGATTTAATACCTACCCCTTTGATCAAACATTGTCCTAATGCAACAAAAATCTGGTTAAAAACTGTTGTCAATGAATCACAGTCTACAGGTATTAACAGTTACGAACTTGGTGACAACGCTCATTTAGACCAAGTCAAAGATTTTTCAGCAGTTTCAAAACAACAACTCAACTATGTTAATGAGAATATGAATTCATTGAAGAAAAATGATGACTTGATATCTACAGATATTACATTTAATTGTCCAGAAGTGGTTCAAACTTCCACCAATATCGATGTTATTGGCGCTACTACAATACTAAGTGATGGTTATGGAAAAAACTTGGCATCAAATATGGCTTTTTCTCCTCTAGAAGGTTTGAGTGACATGGGGGTTAATATTGGGACCACAAAATTTAATGAAGAAAACAAGTTACCAACGGAAACTTTCTATAGTAAAAGCAATTTTGTTAGCAAGTATAAATTTGATAAATTGCATGAAAAAGTTTCTAATGAGATATTGCAGCAAGAAATTAACCAAAAAATCTTCGCACAATGCTCTATTGGCAAAACACAAGGATATTTTTCTGATTTGTTAAAAGTGGCAACAGATTTAACAGTTCTTAATTCTCCATATACAAGTAAAGTTTTATTGAATCTAACTAAAATACAAACATTTTTGCAGCTTCCGTTGAATGAGAGAAAGAAAAAATACAAACTAATGATTAAATTCCAAGAGAAAGCTGAAACTGTTGTAAGAAAGAAGCAATCTAGAACTGTATTAAGCAAGAAAACAAAAGAAAGGTTAGTTTCAATGTATAATGATAACAATGGAGTAATTAGTACAGAAGATGTTCAGTTGTTAGCCCAGCAGTTAGATTTAAACTCACATATTGTGAAAACATTTTATAAGAACATGAAGCAGCGGAGAAAGTTTTCAACAAAATAGAAACCATGGATTTCGTTAACTTTTGAATAGATGGTAAATTGTAATGGTATAATAAATTTTGTTTTAAAGCCTTGTTTAACTTATTTACTTCGACTCACCATAAAGAATATCAGAAAAACTAAATACTTTCTCATCAAACTTTCTTTCAACCTTACTGTCTTGATTTATTGAAAAAGACATCTTTGAACTGTTAAAAAAGCAATATATTCCCAACTAGTTCATGAAAGATTTTTAAAAAGACACCTTGGATGTCATTGTATCTGTGTTGGATAAATTTTTTTTGAAATTTTTTGTTTACTAGAATATGGTACAAGCCCTCCTGTCACGCAATATGAAACCCATTACGTGACTGCTCATAAGGGACCAGTCACAGCTGCAGCCTTTACACCAGATGGTATGTTGTTGTGTTTATAACATTTCTTATATCTTTTAAAAACAGGTCAAGTTTAAAAAAATACAAAGCTGTTGAGAATTATAAAGTTGTATAGGTCTTTCTTGTGTTACTGAGTTTGTTTATCTGTTAAATCTAAAAAATTTAGTATTTATGTTTTAACTTTTGTTTAAGGAGTCAATATAAACATTCCCAGTGGCATATTTATTCACATACCTAGATAATTCAATTTAATCTGAGTCTTATCTATACAAATCATTTTTATTAAGGTCGTTTATGTTCTACTGGTTCAGTTGATACTTCAATAAAAGTAAGCACTGTTGCCATTATTAATATAATCACTGTCATAATTTCTAACAAGTTTGTACTAATAATCTATCTGCATGTTGTCATCATTTCAAACTTTTTCAAACCATTCTTTTTGAATATGACCAATTCAGGTCTTTACAAATTAATAGGCTTAATCTGATATTCATATGAATTTATTTTAACTTTGTTTTGATTGTGCATTTTTTGAAAACAAATTAAAAAGAAAAGCTTCTTATTAAGGTACTAAGGATTACTCTGAAATTACAAAAAGGGTTGTTTGTGTACAAATTTTACATAAAGATTGTAGGCGGGAGAATTTCTAAATGTAAATGTTCTCCTATTTCAGATTATTGATATCAGTCGTATGCTAGCAAAGGCTGCACAATCACAAGCTGAACGTCAAGCTGAAAGAGAACAGGACGAAGGTGGCGGTATGAAAAATCATCCAGTTATTCGAACTATGTATGATCATGACTTAGTAAGTACTGTGGACAAATAAAGAAATATCTAAGTTGTTTAGATTAAAATTATATCTCTGCCTCAGGGTAGTTATAAGTCAACAAGGAAAAAATATCTACTATTAGTATTTTGAAGAAATGTTTACAAATATTTGATTTTCAATTTAGGCTGTTAACACCATTAAATTTCATCCAACGTCTGCAGTTCTTATCTCTGGAGGAGACGATAAAAAAGTGAACTTATTTGATTACACAAAATCAACAGTCAAAAAAGCTTACAAAACTATATCAGTGAGTCTGGCTTTTTATTCTGTCATGATAGCAATCACAGTCTCAGTTTATTTCTGCGGAATGGTTTTATTCTAGCGGTTCTCTGTCACAAAGCAACTCAGACAGAGGGTATTGATACAAACCTATACTAATTATTTAGCTTTTACAGGTGCAAGTAATTCTTTAAGAATACTTTACTTGTGTATAATATAGCTTACAGCTAATCAACTTATAAACTAGTTGTTGATTTTTATATATTCATGGCAGATTTAATATTGTTTTTATTACCTAACAAAAGTCTTTATTTTATAGGAAGTTGAAGCTATTCGTGATGTGTCCATTCATCCATGTGGTGATTATCTGTTAGTAGCTACAGATCATCCAACAAGTAAGTACACATTTGTATGCAGCCCGTTAAGTCTTGCAGCGTTAGAAGAGACTTGGGTTGATACGAATCTGATTGATTTGTAGGACCCTTAGGACAACAGTTGTTGGTATAGTTATGTGTAGAATTAGTTCAAACTTTATTATACTGAGCTCTTTAGTATTAATGGCAACTTTGTAATTCAGAACATGTTTGTAGTACTTAGTAAAAACCGATGGTCTTTAATAATGTTAATTGTTTTAAATTATATAATCCGTTGATTATATTAAAGGATTTACGCGAATTTATCTTGTCAAACAATGCAGTAATATTTGTATTATTTAGCACGTTTATACGATATCAATACATTACAGTGTTTTATTTCATCTAATCCTGATGACCAACATAACGGACCTCTTACAGCTGTAAGTATTTTATTGTATGTTTTTAATGGTGGTTGACAAATTATGTGATATCAATTAATGGCCATCATGTTAACACTTTGTTTTCAATGCTCAGCCTCATCCATCAGTGATTTCATTTTTGCTCGTTCTATAACAAACGATACAAATATCAAATCTAGTTTAAAAATGTCAGCGTGTCAAAATATTTCTTTGGAATTATGGAAAAGAATTTCAAATTTTCTTGCTTTTTTTTTCAAAACTAGATTATTTTTAGTGCTAATATCTAGTGGAATTCTAGCGTCTAATGTCTAACAGGGGTCTAGTCGTAATTCATTTTTTGATAAAGTTGTTTAGTATTAGATTATCACATACTTGAAGCAACTAGTTTATTATTAATTCAACTTTGCTATGTTTTTTTCTAATCCTAGCTTCACAGAAGATTCTCGTAAAAAAAAAATTAATTTGATTTAGGTTGAGTATTGTCCAGCTGCTCATATGTACGTCACTTCTAGTAAAGACGGTTCATGGAAGGTGCTTTTTAACTTTTTATTGTTTAACCAATTTAGGCAGTGTGAATGTCAAAAATTCAACCTAACAACAGGAATATGAATTCATCACGATACTATTAACAAAATTTAACTATTATAATCATTATTGTCTCATTTGATGATACAAGTAGGTAAATCTCTAAAAGACCAGTACTGAGGTGAATACCCTAAGTTTACAATAAGACATTAAAGAGAATAAACATGTTAGCATATTTTGTCGATGGATTCGCGTGAGTATGAAAAAGATGCAATACAAACTTAAAAAATGACACACATTATAATAAGATGTCCAAAAATATTTAATTCTGCTTTTTTTGCAGTATAGTACTAATGATAATAATTAAAATTGGTAGGAACAGTTTTATAAATGATTCATTTCTGTTTAGCTATGGGATGGTGTTAGTAATCGATGCGTTCAAACATACAAGGGTGCACATGATGGCGCAGAGGTAAACTTACTTCCCACATGCTGCTTGTGTTTCAATCTAACAACTCTTAGTTATTTTTGTGGAAACTATCTTGTCGGTTTAATTACATTCATCGTGTAATTTTTTTAGGTTCTATCGGCAAGATTCACAAAGAATTCGAAGGTATCAGTTTTTATTTATCTGAGCGGATTGTTGTTATATATACAATTTTTAATTGCAACTGTTATAATAATTTACTTGTTTACCTCCAGTTAGAAAAAAAGCTCTACTGCGGAAATCTTTTGATGTTAAAAATCGGTTTATGTTAATTAAATCTCGAATTTGTTAAAAAATTTATAAGAAGATAAATGAATAATTCTAAATTTTCTTTTTTCAATTTCTTTTTTGTTTTTGAATTTTTTTTTAGCGGTTAGTTTAAGCTAGTTTATTGTACGAATTTACAACACGACAATATAACGGCTCAAAGTTTTTCTTTATTTTAACGTTCTTTTAGACCTGTTATAGGTTGAAATTTTTTATAATTTTGAAATATACGAGCAGAAGAAATATTGAGTTTGACCATCACTTTCCGTGAAAATCTATAAAAATCATTTTATAATAAAATGCGCCATTTTTAATCATTCAGTGTTTTTATATGCATCGAATAGATTCTCTTTTTTATAGTTTGTGTTAACGTCTGGTCGTGACTGTAACGCAAAATTATGGGAACTTTCTACAGGTAACTCGTCTGCTGTTGTTATCTGACACTATAAGAACTACTTTAAAGTAGAGGTGAAAGTAGCCATATATATATATATATATTTAAGAAGATACTTTTTCCAATTTTTGTTTAAATTTTTGATTGAAGGTCGCGTGATCAACACCTATGGTGGAGCTATAGTTCATAACAACAACCACGCCCCTGCTATCTTCAACTTCACCGAAGACTTTGGTAATAGATTCATTCTTAGTCATATTATATATGGCAAGGATTTTGTAAATGTAGTTTATATTGATTCTTGAACATTAACTTGAATTAGGTTTGAAGTCGTTGTTTTCATTTTGATTAGTGTTGTTTCCCGATGATAAAAATATGGCTGTTGGATGTTGGGATAGTCGAACCAGTGAAAAACTAACAAGTCTAGCGTCGGGTAAGTACTGCTTCCACCTGCTTTATATACAGATTGTACACCCTCTATTTTTTAAATACACAAATTGTGCATACTTGTATATCTATTTATTTATTTAGGTCACAACAATGCTATCCGTTACCTCGTTCATTCTCCTTGTACGCCTGCTTTTCTTTCGTGCAGTGAAGATTACAGGGCTCGTTTTTGGTACTGTCGTGGAAGTTAAACTGAGTACAGTTGACGGTGCGATATATATGTCGGTATAATATGGATGTAATATGGATTTAACAAATGTCACAGAGGGAATATCTTGCGACATACGAAATAGGCTGTATTTGTTTTTCTTTAAATAACATTTTAGAGTTGACCTTATAATATTTTATGTTTTATACATACTGAGAGTATTTATGTGTAGAATCTTTTTTTTATTTTATGAATAAATAAGTCATTGCAAAAGTACCTTTGTCTTTACATGCTACTAAACAGCAATGGGAACCTGCTGTGAGATGTTCATATTTATCCGTACAATACAATACATCGCCACCTACACCTATCCAAACGTCCACCCAATTTCTTTGACACAAATCTTCATTCATAAAAAGTCCGAGCCGAAGTTGTCCAGCAGTTTCCGCGTCGAGGTTAAAACCTTGCCGACATTTGGTTTTGTCAGGTAGCGGTGCCGGTAGCAATTTCATCCAAGCCGAAGGGTTGATCATGTCATCTGTTAATATGGTAGGTTCATCCTTAGCAAACAAAGAAACTAAAGTGTGACGTTCCACTGGGTTACTCATGTCGACTTTCACATACCTTGTTGTAGAACCAATCTTCATTGCAATGCAGATGTACTCAAAAGGGAGCATCGAGAAAGCGTTGTATTTGGATTCGATTGTGAGAGGTGACGTCAATGCTTTCCTGTCGTTGTACGCCATTTTATTTGTCCAATATTTAGATTGGTAATTGAATGTCGGCTATACAGTGAGAAAAAGGTTTACCTTGCTTTATACCATGGAATTTAAATTTTGTAATTAATTTCATTGTAGTAGAAAGACCCTAACCCCCCCCCCCCCCCCACCCCTTTCGTGATTAAATCACTCATTGAAAAAATCTCCATGAAAAGGTTTTTGATTGAGATGTTTTGACCTGCTAAATATTGATTATCGAACTTTAGACGACGACATTATTTACGTAAAGGATATTTTAATTTGCTTTCAACCCTTTAAAAACTTTCTAATATTAATATTATATGAAATGTAATATTTTCTCCATACCTTTGTTCCATCTACTGTCATTGCCAATGTCCAACCTCCGTCTCCGCATTCTCCTAGTGTTTCCATCTCACAATAATGCCAACCCAGTGGTTTTTTTAAGAATTTGTTTCCGCTTTTTCTTTGAAAATCTTCAAAAGCGTGCTTGCAATCGTCGTACGCTAGCGGAAAATAAACAAAAATTTAGAACAGTCTTAACTGTAGAATGAAAATAAGTTTAACTTCGAAAATTTCAATTTAATACAACTTCAAGCACAGATCACAACTCGAAATTATATTGGAAAAACTTTTAAAATCCTACATTTTCAGCTAAAGTAGAGTTAAGTATCAAAATCTTTTGGTTAGGCATTTTTTTTCCACGAAAGTATTCATTTGAAAATAGTATTTATATACAGAAGTAGCTACTTACCATGCGCTTTTAAAGTATCGTAATTCATCGATCCTGATAGATCATCAAATTCAAATATTTCTTCGGATTCTTCACTGGCAATTTTAAGCAAAATGCATTCGCCTAATTGTTCTTTATCGTACTTGCCGTACGAACTTTTCACACAGTCTTTGTATCTGCTACAGTGATGTAAGCATTGCAGTTCTGAAACTCCTTTATAGATATTTACTACAGTAAAATTTCTTACTTCCCTCTTTTGCGTTTTCAAAAACCAAGCATTTTGTTCGACCAATTCTTTTCCAAGAACGTTGAATATCAATGTAAAAAAAAAAATTAGTACCTTCAGAGTTCCCATACTTTCTCCACTTAAAAATTGAATTTAAATGCAAGCGTCTAACTAGTAGAGGCCTAAACGTGGAGATAGCAGCTTCATTTCATCAGCGTTTTGTAAATTATTGAAAAAAATTCAATCTTTTTTATCACGATTTCATGAATATTTTATGAATATTTAATTGTAGAGGAATATTTATTAAAAATATAATAAATATTTAATGTAAGGACAATCTGTTTTATTCTTTTCATTTCTTATGAATATTGAAAACTACAGGATTCCCAAGTAAATAAGCTTCTAATACACAGTTAATGAGATTTGCGATTACTTCTTTAGCTTGCTATGAAATGTTAATCTATTCAGTGTAGAATGCAGCCAATTCAGTTTATTTCTGATTTGTTATTACTCTTTCGCCTAAGCGGAAGGAGTATTGCTTTAAGTGTTATTTTCCCTTTGAAACCGGATCAACCTTTTCCATCTACACAATTGGTTAATGGCAGTCGCGTGAGTTCAAAATGACGCAAAGATAACACTTTTTCAGTCTATTGTCTTAAAATAACATACGTAAATCCTTGTGAAATCTAAATGAGTCTCTTTATTGTCAAGTGTTCACTTAATTAAATAGAAATAAAAAATAGTGTGAAAAGTTCAAATCTAAGTTAAAAAAAGTTTAAGTTCAACTGACCTGCTATTTATTGTAGCAACTTCGTTCCCATGATAAAGTTTTTTTTATGAGGAAGATACTCAGTGTTGTTATTTATTGAAATTTTAACCAAATTTCATCATGAGAAGTGATACAACTGTGGAGGGTAATAATTTGTAGGTTTTAAGGGCAAAGGAGTTTAACTTGTATCTCTTGCTCTGTTTAAGCTATAAAAATAACTATGAATTAAGTATCCATATTGATAAGCTTAATCAATTTAAATCATGCAACCATATAGAAGAAAACTTTTCACTTAAGTGAATTTACCACAAGCTTTGGTGTTTCTCCTTTAACTCTGAGTAACAGTGGAAACCATTAAACTAATAATCAATATCGGAACCATGTCTATCGGAATCGGAACATTGACAAGCTTAGAACTAAGACATTATAGGAATTTTGAATTCAAATGACTTGATTCAGTCAGTTCTCGGTTATACCCAAATAAAGTTTGTTAACAAATATAAGTATGTAACATTCAAAAATGTGACCAACATATTGGGGCAACCGATTCTAAATTTAATTTTTCCGCCTATTTTTCGTTTTAGATATTTATTTTAATTGTGAAATAAAATATAGCAAAAGATTGAAGAAAAAAGGTTTTGAATTTTAGACCCAAGTACCACCTTAAAGGTGTTTCTAACTTCTTCAGTAATTGTTTCTATTTCTTTGGAATAATAAAAAACAAAGAAAGAACTTGTTGCTCTTGTAGAAAAGACGTTTAGTCTGCATAAGTTTTATTTTTAAGCTATTTTAAAATGTAACGATAGAAATGTTATTTGAAAGAAACTCTACCACTAGTGAAAAGAGTTCATCAATGTATCTTGTGGAAAGTTTTGTATAATCAGAATTTCGGTCCTTGTTTGGTCAAAATTAAAATCATTGTCTATGCAATGCTAGATAAGACTTCAACAGTTACTGCACTTCATTCTGTCTTGACAACTTGTCTTGAAACTCAATATTTCGAACTCAAGGTTACAATGAGAGAGACATTCGTTGACGTCAAACACATCTCTTGGTCTCTTCTGAACTATTCGATAACTCCCTTGATAACTCTAACATAAATTACTAGAAATTATTTCTAATCTAATCCATATAGATTATTCATGTACCTTGAAAGTATGAGTTATTAAAAATCTATTAACTGTACTTTGATAGACAGTAGCTACTAATCTCTAGCGAGAATAAAGTTATGTTTGAACTGCATATTACATGTCAACTAAGATACCTCACCCAGGTTTTACAATCTTTTACGTTCATAAAAGGTTTGGGCCCTGGGTGTTAAATGGTTAAATGGTCTTTAATGGTGGTTTACTACAAATTTACAAATGGTCTTTAAATCGTGTTAAAAGATCTTCAGTGAGTCTAGGTTCTACATTCTTTTCATTCTCTGTTAATAGACTCGTTATTGTTCTATTCTTTTGGACGATTAAAAGGCTCTGTTAGCTTTGCCCATTAAAAGTAACTTGTAACTTCACAAGTTCGATAGTCTTGTCGTCTTAATCAATAAGTTAAAGGCACTAAGAAGGTAAATTTACCTAAAATTGCCCATTTCGGAAACTTATTCATCAGGACAGCTACATTTAGGCTCATTTAATGTAATAACATCATCTAATTTCATTTCATAAATCTTCAAAGTATGGTTAAATCATGGTAATAGCTACTAATATATGGAATTACAAAGTTTTACGAGTTTTTTTTTGTGACCTGTAGCGTTTAAATCTGAGATCTAAAACAAACAGTGCAAGAAACACAGGAAGTTTTGTGCAAATATCAATTTATGTAAAAAATGATTTATTTAAATTTAAAAACCAGTACTTGGCCACAAACAGGGAAAGCTCAGTTTTGGAAGCTCAACCAATTGTAGTGCTGGATTGAGCATCATTTTTTTCAACATTAAAATTAATTTAAATATGTTTCCAAGAACTTTCTTCACCAAAAAAGATGTTGATTTCTCTTATTTTAGATGTAAGGAGAAAGTGTGGAAAATCCCAGGATAGGATTTTGATTTTAGAATTTTTTCCACACCTATATTGGTTTTACAAATTAAACCTTACTGTGCATAAGTAACCTCTATATCATTTCATAAAGGTATAATCTCCCGTTGTATTCAAATAATGTTTATTATGCGAATCTATTGA
>JAUELD010006885.1:1230-15252 GCA_031471615.1 Aglantha digitale
AACTTTGGTACACTCATCATGACCTTGGTACACTCATCATAACTTACGTAAAACATAAAACAATTGAATATGACATCATGTGAGGGTAAGGGTTAGTTCAAACTAGTTGAAATCTTTAAAGAATAATTGAACGAAATATCATTTGCAAACTCAAATTTAGATGCTTATAAATTAAACAATTACACCTCGCATAGTGGATAAGCGACTTATATTAATTCACTGGAGTTCTGACTTCCTTGCCATTTCACATTTATGGATTTAATAGTTCCAAATAATTTTGGTCTATGATTTCAAAAAGATACTCATTTATAAAATGGAATACCATTGAAACGAGACAATAAGTTAACGGGCTAAGTAGATTTTTGGAAATGCTTTTTTCCATTGCTTCTATAATTAAAAAATATTCTATGCAAATTTTTAAAGCTTCAATTATAAGAAAATAGTAGCTATTTTGAAATATATTGTTAATGTTTTGCAAGTTTGACTTTACATTAACTTCTTTTCTTATTTTCATAAAAAAATAATATTTTTGTCGAATCGAAATTGCTGACGGACGGATTTCTAACAACTTCGCGATTATGATATATATTTAGGCATATATGATAAGTGTTATAAAACCAATTTTCGAAACCCGAAACCCAATTTTCGAAAAGAAAAAGAGAGAGAATTTTCAAAATGAGGAGAGATGTCAAAAGTTTTATAACACTATGTTATTATGTTTCTCTTATGATATCACAACAGAAATTACAGAGCTGAAAAGACCGGGCAAGTTGTTTTAAAAAATGCTGGAAAAATAGTAGACGCTAGTGCTGGACATAACAAAATATAGTTACAGTTACTAATTCAGTTTGAATTGTTATTATATGTTCACTCCAGTAGCCATGTTACATGATTTACATTAAGAAGGGATTTTATGTTGTTTGGATTCTTTAAAACGCAAAATATTTTTTTTTGAAAGTTATACTTTTAGTAGTCACGTCTTTTGAACGTTAAAATAACTTTTTCCCCATTCAAGCAATCTTATTCCGTCTTCTGCAGCTGGGAAGCCACTGCGATTGGCTGTTGTTGTTACTAACTATCGACGCTGTCGTTTATAATGTTGTTGTTACTAACTATCGTTGTTGTTGTATCTGTACATTGTGTTAGCTAGCTCAACATATTCTGTTACTTCTATTTGTTTCATATTCGCCCCTACTTTCCTTCGCTGTGTAGACTTAGTTTTCTTTTATCTGCATATTTCTCTTCGTTATTGTCTAAAATATGATATTTTCTGAAACATTGTACGCCCACTTATTACATGTCTATATTTTTATATGAGAAAGCTTTTCAATTGTGCATTAATGCTGATTTAAAACAAAAACCGTTAAATCGCCACTCTTTTACGACTTGTTGTAAAATAGTTACGTCTATATACATGAAGAAGACAACTCGAACAAATTTCCTCAAATTTGTTTACATCCCAAAAAAAGAAACCATAATCGACGTTGTGGTTGGCAGAGATCAGACACTATCAAATGGACTCTTCTCAGCTACTGGTTTTGGATTTTTTTATACGTTTTTTATATGAAAAAATTATATGTACGATATATGTAATTGTAATATAATGTGCTGGTGATCCGGCGTCGAACGCCAGAGTAAACAAATTTACACGCTTTTATTTGCATTTAGATAAATGATTCTTTTTTTAAAGATATTTACATTAACATTTTACTAATTCAATTTTTTTTGATAATTAGTTTACATAATTACATAAATACATAAGTAAGCTTATTTACAATTTATAATCATTTCAAGGGACATAACTTCATGACAAGCGTTGTGATAGGATCTCTCAATAAAATACCAAAATTTATTTATTTTCGTTAAAAATACGAAAAAAAAGCAAAGCAGAGGAATTGAAAATGTTTTAACCTGTCACAATGTGTCATAATGACACAACCTTTTTCAAACTTAAATTTTACTTTCTATTGTGTCATTGCTTCCTTCTTTAGCGTGAGAAAACAGCACCTGATTAAATATTTAAATATAAATCATCAATATCGAGCTCTTGAGGGACTGCTCATATAAGAAAACACCCTCTAAGATCCGTGTTTCCACTTGGAACTCGGAAGTTATTATTTAAAATAAATATATTTATATTAAAACTAGCATGCGCAAATCCTAACAATAAACATGTATCAAATTATTACAAGAGAAATACGAAAGAACATTTATGAATCCACTTATGTGAGATGTTATATAATACCCTACGAAACAGTGGGGGTAAACAGTGGGGTTAATGAGACTTATGTCACCTAAGTGGAATAATGCATATCGTAAGAACAACCCATGAGAAGTGCTGACCATTCATTGTATTTTGCTGACTGAGTCGTGTAATAACTTTTTAATATAACCGTTGCGTAAATATCTGAAATTTGTTGCCATGACACAAGACAGAGTTTATTAGCTACAATTTTCAAATAAGATCAAACATAAACTTTAAATAATACTAATGACGTATTTTCATCCAATTTCCCACATGTTAAGAAGTTCAATTCAACCTCTTGAATTTCAATTAAATCTCAGTTCTTGAAATTATTTTGTATTATATTGCGATTTCGGCTACAGATCTTTTACCAAATTATGCAAATTTATATTCTTGAGACAACATCTACTTTGTTGACTGAAGTTGAGTATTAAAGTATTAAAGCTACAATTCATTTTAGTAGCAACAGACTTAAAGTAGCAGCGGCAGACTTTACTTAATGCTTAATTTATAGTTTCAATTTCTCATAAGAAAAAGATTTTTTATTTTTTGGCTGTCAATTTAATTTTACCGGATCAGCTTTGGTGTTTATAAATCTTCTGAACCGGTGCTCCCTTCAGTTTCATGACAAATTGGTTTCATTGAATATGATTGTGCTACTACCAGCAAACTTCTTCTACTTTCTCTATTTGTTTGCTTCATGTGTATTGTGACTGAACTGCGAGAATTTTTTCGCAAATAGTTTTGCGAGTTATTACGAGTCTTAACAGTGTAAATAAACTTTGGTGCTCCATGACAAGTTAACAAAAGTTTTAATACCGTCCAAAACTGATCGTGCATCTTGGCGTATATGAACACGTTGTATGTGCTGTTGCTAATTTGCAGCAACTTACCGATGTCGTTAGCCACCAGAAGAGCAGATCTAAAAAGTAACGAGAAATAAACCAGTTTGTTTTAACCATAGCTGAAAACAAGATATGGTAAAACCATGGAGGTATGAACCATATTATTTAAAGATCATTTTCCATTTTTAACTCTCTTTTTTATCTATCCGTGATTTGCCTTAATGACTCATAAGCATAAATAAGGCTATAGATACATTATGAGATTTTATTGTGCAGAAAAATGATTGCTTCTAACAACAACACAAGGTAAAACTCTGAGAATGTATCAATGCTATCTACAAAGTTGATTTAGAAACGTTCAGTAATGTTTCATATGTTTCAGTAATAGTTAAGTTATCTAGGACTAATGATATTTACGTTTATGAATGCGTGTTTATAAAGGATTCCTTAAGGTCGGAATTATTATCTATAGGCAAGGAACGTTATAGACTTTTTCTTTACAGCTATTAAATAAATTTTTATCAATTGAAATGTTTTTTTCTATTAGCTATTATATTAAATTATTTAACCACTGTCTTTGGAGTCAATTTTTATTGAAGTCATTTTCACTTTTGAATCATGTGGTTTTCACTGTAGAACTTTTTTAATCATTAGTAAGAAATGAAACGTATACTCACGTATGTGGAATTCCATTCCAACCATTAATCCAAGAAACCGTATATGCTAAATGCAAAATGTCACGTGGTATAACCGCTAAGCTAAATGTAACCGCCATGACAACCAGCATTTTCATGACTTTGCTGTTTCGAGAGCGGCTTTGTTGGTCATTCTTCAACAGTTGCACCGAAGTTGTATCTTCTAGCTTCACATATACTGCTATCGTTGTTGCAGTGAATATACAAATGAACGCCACATCTCTTACAGCAGTTAGACATACTAAAGGGTATGAATAGGTGGGATCCGATACACTTACAGTGTTACAAGCACCATTCTCATCTAGTACTAACGCGTTAAAATAGTATGTCTCCCAAATAACGGACAATAAAACACATAATGCGACAGCTGCATGTATGGTTCCACGATGGAATCTGCCTTTTAAAGGTGTTACGATAACTCGACACCTATCCAGCGCCATTATCAGTATAACACCGATCGATATGTCAGTAGTTACTCGAGATAACGTCGGCAACATTTTACAACCGAGGGTTCCGAAATGCCATTGTCTATGACAAGTGATTATCCAATAGAAAAACACTACAGGACCGAAAAATGATGCAAGTAAATCAAACACTGCTAAATACAATATAAGTAACTCGATGATTGGTCCTTTACGCCATTGTCCTCGAAATACTAGAAGAACAAACACATTGCCACATATCCCGATTATGAAGACTACACAATAACAGGCTGCTATGGCAACTCCCATTTCATTTAGTTGACAGTTATGGGTTGCATTTGATTCCATTGTATCGTTATGAGGGTTTGGTGCAGTCATTTTGCGATGCGCAATTGTCCAGTGTATTTCTTATATAAAAACAAACAGATAAGTATCTTGATTTAAATAAAAGGCGACTTCTCTAATTCCAAGGTTTCTTCAAACAAAGATTTCGTTGTTTTTACTTTTTACTAAAATTAAAACAAACAGTTGCGAGAAGATCTTTCATAAATTTTTTTACTTTATCTGAATATATAAATGTAGTTAATCTAAAGAGAAAAACAATCCAAATATTTAAACTGATGGAGCCTGTAACGGTCTTTAAAAACTTAATTATTTCTTTATTATTTTTCCTTAATTTTGTTTTGTTAACAAACACTATTACAATTAAAATCTCTAATAAAAGAAAAAGAAAAAGAAAAAATAATATGACAAACATCGAAACACTTTTTTTGAAGTTACATTTCATTCTCATTTGTTTTCATAATAACATGTTGATAGCACGGCTTTTAAACTTTTCTAAAGATTGTTATAAACTTTATTTTATGTTTTTCAACTACGAACTGTTCTATTTTCGTGTTGGTACAATTACATGAAAAGTATTGTTAAAAAACAATACTATCAACAAAAAAACCGAGCATCGTATTATGGAGAAATGACCAATCAGCGCGCTTAAAAGTGTACACGTCACTTTTTTGTTAACAGTAAGATTTTTAAATATAGGGATGACAAAGAAAAGAAAGAAAGTTCAACCTGCAAAATACAAACTATATCTCGCTCATACATAGTGTATAATTGATTAATTACAAACAACTTTAAGCTTCATGTTAAATCGCACGATAAGATAAATATGTTTGGAGTCTTTATGTTTATATCGACGTGCTTACATGTGTACTCTTGTATGATAACTAACAAGAAAGAAACGTGTTAATAAGAAGAACTTATACACAAAAAGATTATAATAAATTGATACTTCCTCGTTTGAGAATTTCTTTATCCTTTATCACTGCATATTACAGCTTTATATAATTATAAATAAATCGAATTATATAGTATTAATTATACTGCGATTCTATTATCAATTGTAATGAACTAATCAGAAATACAAAAAATCATACAAGAAAACAGCTAGCTACGTAATACTTTTTCATATAATTAAGAAGAAGAAAAACAAGTGTTTTAAGGATTCTCTAAGGAAAAAACTGAATCTTTTTCATTTTTCTTTTTTTAAATCAATCAAAAAAGAAAAAAAAAGCTATCCAAATATGTATATTTCATGAAGTAAATATTTAAAAACACTTGTTAAATATTAATAATAAATATTTTTGATTGACAAGATAAAATAGATTTAGTTAGCATTTTAAAAGTACCGCTATTTTTTTCTCGATACGAAACATGAAATAACATATAATTTCATAAGTAACTGAGATGGTTTCTATTACTTCAAAAAGAAAAAAACAGTGAATAAAATCTATATATAATAATAACTCCAATAATTACATTGCAAACTCGACGCATTTGCACATTTACCTTCATTTCACGTGACCATACAAAATAATGGTTTTTGAAGCAAAACATAGTAAGAATGATATTTCTATATCAAAGGTTTAATATATACTTATAAAAAATTTATAAAAAATTTCATGGGGAGCTTACCCCAAATCTTTAAATCAAATTTCCGATATTGATTTACTTGACATTTGTTTCTTTTATATTTTCTATTATTATCTCTATTTGCATAAGACTGTTTCTATCATATTCAAATTCTGTATAATTACTAAAATTTAGTATATATTGCTAAAAAATTATTGACATTTATAAAATTTTAACAATAGAAAAAGAGTGGTATCTAAGTAGTAAGAGAAAAATAATAAATTTTTCTGTATCTCGGAATAAAAATTTAGCTATATCATTCCATATAAAGGCGAAGAATTTCAGAGATCCCTTCACCGCAGAGTTATGAAATAAAAAGAAACAGATCATGCGTATATTAACCTAGAAAAGCGTGCTCTAATTTGTTGAATAAAGCTTCCAAAACGTAGAGCGGGCCATTTTTGTTTAAGTTTTCTTTGTTGAATGCTATTTCAAGTTTGATTTAGTCAAGTTATAAAAAGAAAAAACAAAAACTGGAAAAACTTTTAAACTTTATGTCTCTTTACCATAAAAAATATTATGTTTAAAAATTCATCCTTAAGAAGAGCGCGTAAAAAAACTTGCTTAAAAAAATCAATTTCAAGCAAACGAAAAGAACTTACATGTCTTTTTGGACAAAAAAACGTATTTTCTATATTAACAGCAGTATTTAATTTGGTTTGTTAATTTCGTTCTGTTTTTCCTTTGAGTATCCTTAAACTCCATCGCATTTGTTTAACAAAGAAATTCAATTGCTATTAACAAACGAAAATAAAACTGATGCGAACGCCATTAACACGGTTAATGTCACGTGTTACTTTTATTAATACCGAAAAAAGATATTTACACTATTTCAGCTAATAACCAATCAAATTGCAGAGTTCAAACAGCTTGTTTCCAATAAAAAAAAAATTTAAAGGAAAAAAAAACACTCCTTTCAAACACCTTACGCATACACGAAGGCGTAAAAATAAAAAACAATAAAATTCGTACCTATATGTGTGCTATTTCTGTATCTAGTTAGAAGAGATATTTTTCTCCATGTTTATAAAAGATACAAACTTTGTCGCTATATTTTTCTTGTTTAGATCACAACAGTCACCTAGCCGCTTTCGTACAGTAGTTCAACATGTTTGTTTGATTCATTTTTTGTTCATCTATTATAATTATTATTTTGCATTGTTTTTACAAACAAAAAACAACAACAAAAAGAACGCTAAAGGTAAAAACAAAAAAAAAAATTTTTAACAAAGAAACAAATAGATAAATGGTAAATAAATGAGCAAATAAAGAAAAAGTTTCGAAATAAAAGCAAAGGGACCAATCTTTCGTATCATTTGTCTCCTGGTATTGCACTCCATATGTTTTCTTCTTTAATCCAATCTTAGAATATTTCTCTTAACCGATATCTTTACTCAAACTACTTTTACCTTTAGGATCTTAATAAGCTGCCATCTTTCTTTCTATCAATGGTAATAGGATACATTTTTTAAATTATTCCTCCTAAATATTTTTCTATTCCATATAAAAAGGGCTTGGACACGATAGCTCCCTTATCTAGCAAAAAATTCCTTGACTTGTTGAACGTTTGATAATTTTTTTTTAAAGGGAATAAAACGAGATATGACTTACTTCAACCCATTGGTTTTAATTTTTTTAGTGTATGTTTTGTACACTGTATATATATATATATATATATAGATATATAGATATATAGCTACATCGCACTCATTTCAACATTTCGTGAGTACCATGTACTCTTATTAATGAAAGGACCTTGTAACATTTGTTTTTCATTTAAAACTCTTATGCATGTGTATATTATTAATTAACGTGCTTTTACGCGTTTCCAACTTATTTACACCTTTAGTAACAAATAATTTTAGAATCAATCAACTCTTTGACGTGTTTCTAACTTATTTACACCTTGAGTAATAAATAATTTTCGAAATTTTCATCTTCTAGATCATTGAAATTCTAAAAAATCATTTTGTTTCAACATATATAAATTTTTAAATAATATATATTTATACATTTATATTCTTTTACGTCACGTTCGTTGAACTACATTACAACGAGAAACCGTTCGTTGAACTACATTACCATGAAAACACGTTCGATCAACGGTCAAGTTGTTTAACGCATGTCTTAATCTTGCTAAAAGCTAAAATATATTTGCTTAAAACATACATTATAAGTTATAAATTCGTGCTATTCAAGTACTTAATACAGACTTATCATGCACTAGGTTCGGGTAAATAAGTTAAAGGTGAATAAAACCAGCGGGTTTAAATTACATTTTATGTCAGGCTAAAGTTAAAAAAGAAGCTAATTTTGGAGTAGTTGGCTTCGCATCAAGTACCAAAGCTCTAGATTAGAATTATTCAAATATTTTATTTCATTTCAATTTTTATTTTATTTTTGAGAATACAAGATATTATATACAATAGAAAAATATTTGTTTTCAATCCTTTTAATTTGAACGTCCTTGATACTAAATTTGCTCTGGTGCTTGAGGTGGGATTGGAGGAAGTTTTTTTTATTTAAAATATAAAAACAATCGAAATGAAAATGACATATTTTATCATTATATAAACTGCAATCGTTTTTGTCTTTTTTTCATTAATTTTATGATTCATTTTAGTAGTTTTAAAATTAAATCGTGTTCAAAATCTCGTGTTACACATGATCAGATATTATATTTCAGTACACCCTTATTTTCCCATCAGATTCAGCTAAATTAACTCAAATCAACTGAACCAATCAAGACTTAACTAGCTAAACCAAAAAATTACAAATTTATGACTCAAAAACAACACTTCTTAATTTGTTTACCTCAAACTTTACGGTAACGGCAGATTTCGCCTATATATTGTTTAATGTATGCTAAACTCCAGAGCTCAATGAAAACGGTTGATTTCGACTGGAAAGTCTCATTCTTTTTCTACACCACACTCCCATATTTTTTCTACTTCCATAGATTTTAAATCTATACAAGCTGTCGTATTAACATATCTATCTTTTCTAATAACTGTCGAGTACTGTCGAGTATAAAAACATTTTCTGTGCTAAGTATAACTCAATTACTCACTCGATTGTTGCCACAGTGAAGCTTGAATTGAATTCATTAACTAACTTTGCTTGTTATTTTCGAAAGTTTTGATTGAAACATTCGAAACTTGTTGAGCAGATGTAACAGAGAAGTTATGATCCTGGTATTGTTGTTATGAAAGTATAGCTAGTACAGTCTTTGTATTCTAACTAAAAGTATACTTCACTCTTGTCCACTTGCTATGCAAACTTATATATCCTGTTTATATAAAAAAGAATAATGTACCATAGGAAAATGTTTTTTGAAATGATAATACGGAAATTTTGATAAAGAAAAAAGAAGAAAGCATAAATAAAAAAAGTCCGAAAAAACTCATTTAGTATCAAATAAAACCTCCCTTTCTCCTCTTTCATATTATGAGACCAAAAAAATAAATAAAAACCTGAATAAAAAGATAATCTTTTATTCCGATGTTGATTAGATAGTAAATAGAAGATGAAGTGGGCAGTGAAAAAGAAAATATTAACTAGAGACATACGTTACTTTTCATTGTTAAGAAAAACAAGAGAAAGATCTTAACATATTTTTATAATTATTATATCTGTTCGCTGAGTCTTTTTAATGAATAACACAAGAGATAAGTACTTTATACATTAGTAACGCCAACAGGTGAAAATTGTCTTTATTATGTCATGAATTTATGAAAATGTTTATCTATTGGACGATCATATTACGAAATGATGATTATAAGATAAAATTAATATAACAATAATAATAATAATATAATAACCGTATTTAAAACTGGAAACCATTGGTTTTACTTTTAAGATTTGTCTAATTCCGTCATCCCTTTAAGGCTTTACTATATTTCTATAATTTTTTAATTTGTTATGTGCTCTGAATTTGATTGAATTCTCGGTATTTTGGAAATGCAGATTATTTTCCATAAAGTCTCCATGAAGTTGTTGGCATTAACAGATTTGTATTGGTGATGCTACGAAAACTTTTCGCTGTACAAATTTAAATTATAGAAAAATATTTTAACTTATAAATTTTTATTTTTTTTATTTTTGTATATATATAATAGAAAATTTCATTGATTGTTTTTTAAAAGATACAGGAAATTAATTGATTATTACCAGTTAAAAGCACCTTAAATTAAATGATTATTAGAATTAAAGGCACATTAAATCAAACGTGAAAGGAAAGCAAGCAACGAGGACCTACATTTAAAATTAAATTTCGAATCAAGTAGGATTTTAACTCACGTCCATGCAATTTCACTTTTCACAGAGCTACCCGTTTATAGCACTGGTTTGGTACTGCACTCCATTTACATTTCTGTTTTTAGAAATAAATTATCTTACTTTTGTATGTTTTTACTTATGTGTAAAAAGATGTTTGACACCGGGCTGTTTTTAATTAATCAAGATTATCAAAAAAATGGAAGAAAGCAAAAGCTGAATATAAAATAGCTATTGCCTACAATTCAATATAAATTGTATATTTAACATATATCTATCATAAAACAAATTTCATAATGTAGTCGTAGTATCTTGTAAAACGCTGAATACCTGATTAGTAAACACAAAATACTTAATCCGGTCTACCAAAACACAATCCGGTATACCAAATCCGAAACAGTAAACGTTAGAAAAGTCTTAAATCGTTTCGAACACCCTGTCGACATTTTTTAATATGTTATGAACGATTATCATTCCAGTAGTTTAGCTATAAACCTAGCTAAGTTCATAATGTCTTCTTAGAAAACAAACTTTTTTAATAAAGTTTTTTTGTTATTTTCTTTAACTTGCAAATTTAAAAAAAACGAGAATCAAGAATGGAACAAAACAGTTTGGGAAGATATATTTTATGGGGTTTCATTCTACCAGTTTTCGATTATTCAAAAAAAAGGTTCAGTCTAACTTTTCCATTTCTTCTTCATTAAAATATATCATATCAAATAAATGAAAGGTACTAGCACAGAGTACTGGAACTAGAGCATATTATGAGAAGAAGAAAAGTATCCATACGAAAAAGTACTAAAACCTTTTAGTGTATAATATTGGAAACAGAAAACTACTTTAATATAATGTGTGTTTGAAGTTTTAAAATCTTTAATGGATTTTCACAAAAATTGTCCAAGAGATTAGCTTCTTCATAAAAGTAAAAAACTGTCGAGAAAAGAAGATTTTCATATACGTAAAGACTTTGTCTAGACCTAGAAGGTAACTGGGATACATGTGTTACTTGATAATTCATTCAAATGCTGTCAAACAAAATGGACATACACATACCATTGGACATACAAATGCAGCATTCGTTTAAAAATAAGTTTATCTTTCGATTAAAAATAAGTCTGCATTATGGAAACTTCTTACTTTCTACTGGTGATTTAAAATTTCTTTCTTTCTACTGGTGTTTTAAAATTTCTTACTTTCTACTGGTGTTTTAAAATTTCTTACTTTCTACTGGTGTTTTAAAATTTTAAAGTATTAATGTATATTATTTCTTGTCTAGGTGCTACACATGCCGCATCCTTTCTTCTATAATCTTCCTATTATACGGAATTTTCTGTTTACGGAACTTCCTATTTAAACGAAGTTATTTTCTTCGGCACCGCTTTATTTTAGGTTTTGTAGGGTCAGTAAATAAAGATTTAAAATTGCCGCCTCTATACATCAGTTGAAAATGTTTTTTTGAAATTGAGTACGAAAATATTTGGCTTAGGTTATTATGGAACATTTTTTATAACTTGCTATAATTTAAAATAAATGCAATTTATAATCCGAGGCATATAAAAGGAAAACTTTACAATGTCATTAATTTAAATTATATTTACATTTTCTTCACCAAAAAATAATACACGACATAAATATATCTTCATATTCTATTCACTTACCTACATTGCAGGTTTTGAAGTGGAACAGTTTTCTTGCTGTTTTGCTTTTTGGTTTCTCTCTAAGACATCAGTTTTTCCTGAAACGGTTTTTATTGAATGTTCCAATAAATAATGGAAGTAAAGTAATAAACTTATATTTGTTCAATCAATATTTGTTTTGGCATCTCTGTATCAAACTTTTCTCTATACTATATAAGAAGATCTACATATATATTTATGTATATAACTAGTATACAGTTTATTTTCACACTTTCTATTTTGATATGAAAGCGTTCCCACATACGACAGACAGTTCCTTTTACTTAGGAAAGGAGTGTCAAAATGTTTTAATTCACTCATTTCCCCAAGTGTCTCGCTCAGCTAATATCAGTAAAAATCGATTCATAAAAACCTATATGACAGTGCTGTTATTTATAAGTAATTTATAACTTACTGCTTTTTTCTATGCATAAAATGATGGAATGAAAAAAAATCGTTTACAGAAAAAGATAAAATAAAAAAAGAAACAAAGAAAAAGAAAAATGGTTTACGTTTGGAACCATTTTTTTTTGAACAAAAGGAAAGCTAACTTATTTTAACCCTTTAGTAAACTTTTAAACAATTTTAAAAATAATTTAAAATACAAATATGATATTAAAAGAATGCAGCTATTTCTGCAACAAATTCACGAAAAAAGCAGATAAAAACTGATATATTTTTAACATTTGGATTCGTAGATAAAATCTAATTTACAAGTTATGGAAAATCCAAATGGTAAAAATATATGATCATATCCGATATCATCCATATTTAAACAATGCAATCATCAAACTTTTTTAAATAATTTGAATCAAGGAAAAAATTAATAAAATATTTTTAGTCCTAATCAGATATCAAGTCTTATCTGTCAACTTACAAATTTGTAATTTTGTAATTACATTTTCTTTCAATTAAGTAAGCTAACATATTTGTCGCTTTGAATATTGTTTTATTTTCCTATTTTTTGAATTATTTTTTTCTAGCAAATTTAACAAAACCTTCTTTGACTAAACAAAAAACAACAAAAGAATGGAAAACAGGTCGCTCCAAAAACTATTAAAAAACAGAATATTATATCATAGAATATTTATCAGGCGAAATAAAAATACATTATATATTATTTGTTAATATAAACAACTTGTCCCAAATTTATGTTTATACAATGAATTATTTTCAGTGTACGAACATATGTTATTAGCTACTATTTTCTTTCTATTGTTAAAGTTGTGAATGTTTAAATGTAGTGATTTCGAATGAAATTCTCTACCTTGATGGACATGTTGCTATATATGTTTTATTGAAACTACACAAAACAACTAACTTGTATTGCCAAATCGGAAAGAAAAATTTATTCATAAACGAAACATGAGTCGCAGAAATACTTTAAGCGTCTTCAGAACGAGGGGGTTTAAAGAGTACCTCCCCCTTCCTATAAGTTGCTGTTTAAAGAAGTGCTCCGGTGAAAAAAAAATTTTTTTCGTGGTGATAGAAAAAAAAAACAAGAAAAAAGAATATGTGAATGAAAATTCGTAAAAAAAACTTTTAACACGCTATATTAATTTTTTTCTTAAAATCTAACCTCTCGTAAAACTCGTAGTGTGACGTCAATGGAGAACAAAATATCTTCGTAGTAGCTACTGTTTTAGAGGAACAGATATCCATAAGTCAAGTATTTTATATATTAATATTTATATTTTTAACTTACCATGGTATATTTATAACTTAAGTTTGGCAAAAAAAAAAAAAAATCATTGCACTAACTCTTTCCCTTCATAGGATATATTTTTCGTTCTTTTTTCGTTAAAAAATTACTTATATATATATATATATTGTATTACTCTAAGTTGTCTATTTACAACCTAGCCTTGTTTACAAAAAGTTTACATTTTCTCC
>JAUELD010007218.1:0-15238 GCA_031471615.1 Aglantha digitale
ATCTAATGATATCTAAAGTAATAAGCAATCCACTAAATATCTAATGATATCTAAAGTAATAAACAATCCACTTAATAATATCAACACAAACAGCATGAATTTTAACAAACACAACAAGTGGGAAACATTAACCTGGTTCTTTAGCGTTTCATTGGATTTCTGCATAATTTTAAACGAATTTCTGGTTTTTCTGTTTTCTGTTTGTAAATCATTTTTTTTCTTTTCGTAATCCTTAAAGAACAAAATAATGAAAATAACTAATACATTTTGTACAATCCACTAATCAACTTTGTTACCGACATACCAACTGAATATGTTGGCATCTCACTGCAACTTGCTTTTCGATGATTTCTTCTAAGGAGGCTGCGTATGCGTTCAGTTTATTCTCAGCTTCATCCAGATGATTTTCACGAATACACAAACTTGCGTCCCATTGACGTAGGCGCTTGTTTTCTAGCTGGATGAAGATTAAAGAAACTACTAACCAACATTTTAACCAAAATAGTTGAAGGTAAAAAAAAATAGAAATGGAACAGCGGCTACCTGAAGTTTGGTGTTGATGTCATAAAGCTCTTCGTGTACCTTCTGTATCTGCAATTGTTCATCAGGAACATTCAGCAACTGCGGAGAAGAATGCTTCTAATACAAACAATAAAAATGGTTGTTGTTTGTACTAAATTAATTATATATATAATAAACAAATGAATTTACCTTCTTATTACGCAAATGGTTACTTCTAGTTGTGGGCACATCCACCTCTAGAAACAGCGAAATGGGTTCAATTGAAATTATTTTTTACAATCCCTGTTGACAATATATATAAACTGTCACCAAAAATTAAACCTGAGTCAGTTCTATATTTTCTATTTGTTTTATTTTTCTTTCTCGATGCTTTCATCATTTCCAATAAACCTTCCAGTTGTTCATACGAGCCGTCCCCATCAAATGTTACGTCAGACGTGATGGTGTCATCATCATTTAACGGCAGTGCGTATAATTTACCGGATCTACTCATCTCGTGAGATTACTGGAAGAATAGACATATTGGGGCTTTATTACTTAAATTTCGAAGATTATTCATTATTCTGTAAAATATCAGTTAGATTAAGTCAGACGTTTTCATCCAGCAAACTATTAATTAGATAATACTGGAATTGTCATTTTGTCACAGAATTACTCATTCCGCATTATATCAATTACATCAAAGAAATTCTCATTCTGCAAAATATCAGTTATATCACACAAAAATTTTAATATGAAAACAACAACAACAACAAAAAAGTAATGTAAACAAGAAATAAGATAATTTTTTATTATGAACATTACAAACGAATGTTTCCATTCATTATATAAATAAAACCACAAATAAAGATATTGAGTATAGCCATATAATTACACATAAAAAGAAGAATACACTTCAGAATACTAGAAGGAGATCTATTTAGAATTCAACCTGTAAATTCGCGTTTCTTGACAGCACAAAAAGGTTCTGAAACACATCTTTTTATGTGAGGTATAAATATTTCTCTCATGAGAGTAGGGATCATATAGGGATTGGAGGTATAGCAACTTATAGTATATAGCATCTTATAGTTAAAAACTAACCCTCAACTTTATTAGCCGAACACAAACACCATTCTGAATACCTGCACCACATTCATCTTTGAAAGTCAATATGGGTATTCAGATAATTATTAACAAAGTTAACGGAAATATAAATACTATTAGCAAATTGACATATCTCATTAACTGCTATTATATATTAAACATGTATAAACATAAAAATATTTCTTGAAAGTCGTTTAACATTTCCAAGTAAAGTCACTTCTAGATTTATGAACCAACCTAACAAAAAAAGTAAAAACGCATATCGGTAAGTAAATGGATCTTTAAAAATGACGTGAAGTGTTGATAACCCTCCCTCTCTCCCAATCCCCCAATTGAACTCTACTCATCACCGCCTTTGGTTTCTTTACCATCGCAAGCAACAATTTTAACTTTATCCACTTTTATTGTCTCACCCACTTCACGAAACGTGACACTGTTCAATACAAATGTCCATACGTTATCACAAAATCTATACGTGTTCAATCGTCCTTTAAAATTAACGCGATTTTTAACTTTCGATGCTAATGCATTATTTATGGCTTTATCAAATTGCAACAACACTTGCAATGCAAGTTGTGGTGTGATTTGTTGTGATTGGATCAACTCGTCCAGACTTTCTTGTAAACTATTCCCAAGAGTTGTGTTACGATACAACTGATAACTCATTATTATAAATTACTAAAAAGAAATATCATCCAAATAACAACAATACAATATAATCATTTTCCTAATAAAAAAATTCACACATATACACACATATTTATGAATTCATTTATTTTCCTTTGTTTACGAAGAGTATTCATTTTAGATTCATTTTTTATCTGAAGATGTTTTCTTAACCATTTACACATATCTTGACATATACACATATATACATACACACATAATAAAACTCTCAAAATTATAATTTACTACAGAGATTCAGGATATCAAAACAACAATTATTTCATTCCTATGAAATTGATAACCTTATAAAGGAGCTCTTAGTAACAAACAAAAATTAATAAGAAAGTAGTTTACTATAAATAAATATCTGTTATTTATTATTTACAACTAAACACAGCCGACAAATCATTTCTTCTTCTTCTTCAACTCAGTTTCATCTGATTCGTAAACTTTGTGAATGAATTCATAAAGTTGCTTACTAGCGTTGCTGTTTTCCAAACATTGACTAAGTCCTTCTTCCGTTTCATTTACTAATTCTTTTAAATTGTTATATTTATTTACAATCCTTTGGTAGTTTTTAGAAGTTATTCCAGGTAGTTTTTTTACAATATCAACACAATCAATGCTATAAAAATCTTTTGAAAGTTCAGATTGATCTACACCTATAGCCATAGCAGTCTGAGCATTAGGTTCTTCATTATTAAGCTTTAAATCTTCGAAGATCTCTGCAGTTAGATGTGGACTTTGCGACCAGATAATTTTGATTTTAGGGAAATGAATGGTAAGAAGGGTTAACTTGGACGAAATGTTTTGAATGCTTACTTCGTCTTTAATTGATTTTTTGTTTTGTAATGAAAAGGATTTTGATTCGTCAAATTCGATTAAGAGTATGGGTCGTTGGTAAAACCTTGTCATTGCTACACACTGAGTGTATAACCGCCCATTATTTAACGAACCAATCAAATCAGAGATACTTTTCCGCTCCACACACATGTTAGGAGTTAGGATATAATCACCCACTTCTAAAGTAACTGGTTCAATGTCAATCCCTCTGCGGTGAATCAGAGACGGAAGTTCACTTCGGAACTCTCTCATATCTACAATAATACAACTAGTTTTATGTTTCGTAACTTGACCACCTGATTTACGAGTGTTTATATTTTCTGTCGCTTTAGACGTATCACGAATGAGATTTCTTGCAATTTCACTTTTACCTTGTCTTTCTTCGGGTATAACCATTTCAGCTTTTTGACGAATTAATAACTCAAAGGCATCTTTTTCTTTCCTAAGCATTGTTAGAAACCTCTGTTCTTCTACTGAACCATTAAACATTAAGAAATAAACACGTAAAGGTAATCCAGGTTGAGACGCCTTAAACACCTCCAGCTGGCGCACAAATTCTATAGCGGTATCATATAAAATCACATAAGTGGGCTGCATTTCATAAAGCTTGCGTAGTAAACTATAAGGGTCGGAACAACCATACAATGGATGTATTACAATGATTGAATTTGGTAGCAACTCTTGTATTTCCTGAAAGTCTTGTTCTTTCTCATCTGCAAAAATGTTTGCCTCCTCTTTTTGAAACACATTTTGTTTTAAATTATTTCCAGTGTTATGAAAAAGTGGAGATTTTTCGTACAATTTTCGTAAAACTTTATCAGCACCTTCACAAAGCACTTGTCGCAACTGAAAACAAGTCCTCTCATCAGAAACACATATTAGCACTTTACCGCTTTCTACTGCTGTCGAAGAAGATCGTTCAGCTTCAATTTCATGTAATATTTCTTGTAAAGCTTGCCATTTAGGACTAGCTTCTATTTTACCATCATCATCAATAATTTTTTTAGATTTTAACATCAATTTTTTATTACCGCAGACACGAGCTTTAGCATTTACAAACAAATTATTAGCGGCATCCATAAGCATCCATAAACTTTGACTATTTTTTGAAGATTCATTGCCACTTACACTCACTCTTAATGAATTTAAAAAATTATAAAAAGTTACGCAGTCATATTGTGTTAAGTAAGATAGAAGTATTCTTAACATGCGGATATCTGAAATGAGTTGTTTGGTTCTTGCTGTTAACTGATTCCAGTGTGGATCTAATTCATGTTTTAATAACTTGTCAAATGACCTTGTTAGACTGTTCTCTAGAGTTATATTTTCTGGGTCAAGCGAAGGGGTTGATTTTTTCAATTCTCGTAAACAAGTTGAGATTAAATCAAGTAATGTAATTTGCACACTGTTCATCAACGGTGTTAACTCAACACTAAGTTCAATAACATCAGGTTTGTGCTTATCTAAATATTCAACTACATCTGAATGGAACCGCGGACGTAAATAAAGTTTGCGTACAAATAAATATTTCATCACACGTTCTACTTGACTAAATCCTGACATGAATGCAGTGGGACGATCAGAAAAACCTTTAATAAATCCAACAGAATTATTTTCACGAAACAATCGAAGTATAAAACTTTCTTGGCTTGATTCACCGGTTTTATGTGCTCTGTGAACAATAATTCCGGTCACATAATCAATTGGTAATCGCTTAGTTAACATGTCGACAACTAAAATTCTTGACGTAACAAAAAATACACCTCCTTTGAAATATAAGCTTCTTCTTTCACTTGATACATTGTCTGCAGTAATAACTTGTGGAAGATGCTTTACCTCAGCAGTATTTAATTCATTCATGTAAAAGTATTGTTCCTCGCTTGTGGTGTTTAACACAATAACCAAACTTTCAGGATTACAAAACATATGAAAACATTTTAAGAGCAAGCGATCAAGACCAAGTCCTTCTGCAGTAATCAACAAGCCGTCTTCTTCCATAATTTCCATAAATAATTTAGTTTCATACTCCATTAGGTTCATGAATGAAGATGTCGTCATTTTAATTCTTGATCTGAAATAATACATCAAAGAACTAAAATAACATTAAGAAAACCAATTTCTGAGTGACAGCAATTGAGATAGGCATACATAGCAATAAGGAATACCAACTTAAATAATTATAGCAACATTACATCATTGTTACTGCTAAGGTTAAGTACAGGTAATTCCGTTTTATATATCAGTGCAGGTGTTTATATTAGTTAGTATTTTACCAGTATTGTAAATAGTTTTTAAAAACCCAAGGATTAATAAATACAAGAATATTGAATATGAAAAATACTTTAGCTACTAAAATCTATTTTTCTTAAACAATCTCTAATAATTTTTTAAGTTCTATAATAAGTTGCCAGTCTGATTTCGTCATTTCTTCACGGAAATATTGTTTTAGCACATCAATTGAATCACGATTTATCTAAAAAAATTCCAAAACATTTTATAAATAGAGGCATTCTTGTTGTCTAGATGAATCAAGTAAAATCTATTTAAAAGACTTACCCGACTGACTAGAATATCTTCATGTGTAAAATGTCTACCAAAAAGTTTAGGGGCTTCCCCAGGTACAGGTTCTATTTTAACACAAACTTCTTGACCTTGCATAGCTTTTTCTAACTGTTTGTGATTGGCTTCTATGCCAGTGACAAATCCTATCATTAATCTCTGAATAAAAACAAAATGTTAGAAGACTTTTTATCACTCTACAAAAAGTACATAATATAAACATGAAAAACTCACATTTTGACTTGGTACAACTAAAGGAGTTCCCAATCGTAGGTTACCAGATTCGATGTTGACACCTACTACGATAGGATCTCTTGTATTAAATATATGTTCAGGCATGATGCGTAATTTACAAGGGTAAACCGCTAAATGTTTGAACTCGTCACGCTTCTTTTGTTTGTAATCCTAAGTTATATAGACATCATATCACCATCATGCTGATATTGGTTAAGAAAGCACTAATAAGCAAGCAATTGCAGTAAACCTACCTCGCAATATGCTGTAAATTGATCAAATAAATGATAAATAATTTCAGCGGAAAATATTTTAACACCTTCCTTGTCAGCAAACTCTTGTGCATCTCGTTCTATTTTAACATCAAATGCTAAAACAACAGCATATCTAAAAATAATTTCACAAAGTTTTCTTTTAGTATTCAACTAAGATTTTGTTTCTCAAAAATATGTTAAATCTGCAAAAACTTACAATGGCTCATGCTCTAACATAACAGAACATCGCATGACATCTTTTTTATGTACTGGACCTATGTTCACTCCACAATACTAAAAAGAATGAACTTTAAATTATACATATGCCAATCTTGGAAGACAAAACAAAAAGAAAAAGCAGTTTGAAAAAAAACTTACTGGGATTTTAGAGGTTTTTAAAAACTCTAATAGAGCTTCTAGAGAGCCCAGAGTGGAAGCTTGGACATATACACCTCTATCTGACACTTTTATGGCTTTTAAACTTGAGGATACAAATTCTTCTACATCTTCTTTATAGACTTCCACTTCGTCTGGGTGATGGGCCACATACACAGGTGATCCAGCCAACACTTTATCTAAGTCTTTGGCACATAACTTCGCACCTTGTGCTGCCTGTAAGCATTGATGATGGATATACTGAGCCTGAAAACATAAAATATCAACAAATTTTTTCTTTTCATTATTTAATTTAAACAGCTACAAGAAAGTAAAAAAGTATACTTGCCTTTACTCTTAATTCCCTCATTGGTTGTGGCGTGAGTACAGACCGAATCTGTGAAACAATAGCCCCGTCTATACCACCAGTGATTATTGTATCACCTTCTTTTAATCTACCATTTACTAAAATGACATCAATAGTAGTACCCAGTCCGGGGAGTGCTTTCACCTAAAGAAGAAAGATAATATTGAACCGATGCAAGTTGCAAGTCACATGGAAGTATAAAATAATGGCTGTTTGTACCTCCATGACTGTGCTCTCAAGCTCGTCTGAAAAGGCTAACTTTTTAGCTAATCTTGTTTGAGTGAGTCGGCATATCATAGCCATTAGATCGCCCATTCCATCTCCACTATGGGCTGAAGTAGGAACTAACGAGATGAAAACCTTTTCATCAGTGTTTTGATAATGTAGTGCAGCATTCAAACCCTTAATAAACAACACAACTAAGAGTAATGATAAACATTAAAATTAGCACTGAAAGAGTTACTGAGTTGGAAAATAGAGGAAATGAAGCCCTACTTGGGTTCAAAATTAGAAGATGAACTTTTATGGTGAGTCAAAAGGAAAATTAGATAAAAGATTAAAGGTAGAACCTGCTCAGCGAATTGGCCAATGACAATGTTGGTTCGTTCATCAAAGTCTTGTTTGGTGGCTTTCTTTTGTTTCTTAATTGTTTCTCCCACTTGCATTTGAGGAGATTTTTTCCATTCAAAGATTCTGTCAATCTATAAAAAAAAAAAAAATAATCATTTTTTAAATATATTTCTGTTGACTGAAAAGAGACGTAATTTCTATTAGTATTGTAGGGTAATTGGTATAGTAGGGAAAATGTATACCTAAAATGTCATTACATGGTAAAATTAGGCAATTTGAAAATATTGATAGAAAATAAAGAATTAAAATATATTCATAATTTATTCTTAATTATATACGTTATATTTTTAAATTGTACAACTATAATGACAACAAAAAGACATCACCAGCTAATGTCAAATTATAGGATTTTCACGCCTTAGATTTACTTTAGAAGAAATCAAGATATTTTATTCAAGAAAATTCTTTTGACAAATAAGTGGCCAGATTCAGCCTCAACATTTTTACGGTTGCTATAGCAGCTATCAAAACAACTTACTTTATTTAATGCCACAACAAATGGAGTATGTTTTTTTCTTAACAAGTTAATCGATTCAATGGTTTGTGGTTCTAAGCCATGCATAATATCGACAACCAAAATGGCCATATCACAAAGATTTGATCCTCGAGATCTCAGATTACTAAACAAATCATTCAAATAACAAATAATATAGTAGAACTACTCAACAACAACTTTCCAATCATCATAAAGTACTTTCTTTTTAACAATTAATAAGATTTTACCTGAAAGATTCGTGACCAGGAGTGTCAATAACTAACAACCCTGGAAGCTTTAAATCGAACTCTTGGAACTAGATATGGAAAAAAAAGAATATTAAAGTTGAAACTTATTATAATTGTATTAATCAACAAAAGGATAACAAGACAAATATTTGATAAGATAATATTGAGAACAATGTTGAAATTTTAGATTGTATCATGATTTATACAGAAAACTTTGCAGCCTCACCCTAATTTTCTCGCTCGGCAGCACAACATGAATTCCCTAGATCGACCCCTTGTAAAGAATAAATACCTCTTTCACCATTTTAGTTTGCTCTCTCACTTTTTCAACAGGAATATTAGTTGCACCAATTTGTTGAGTAATACCACCAGCTTCTCCATCTTGTACATTGGTTCTTCGAATCTGACATATGGTAAAAAAATATGCTCAATAAAAAGAAAAATTATGCAGCCAACCAAAACATCTGAACATTTAATCAATACCTTGTCAAGAATTTTTGTTTTCCCTGTATCAACATGTCCCAAAACACATATAACTGGTGCTCTCAACTTCTCCACAGAGCGTTTAGCTTCATTTTCAAACCTTCTTTTCTACAAAACAAGAGCAGTACAGAGAAATCTTATTCATGCAAAGTTTCAAATGCTGAATAAATCAATAAGAAATTGCTATAAAATAAACAACCTACTTCGATTCTTTCTCTAGCTCTTTCTTTGATCTTTTCAGGAGTTAACTTAACATCTTCTTCATCTGAACTGTCTTCCTCACTTGAGCTACCACTCTCCTCCTCAGAGTCACTTTCACTACAACTACCTTCTTCCTCACTTGAATTACAAACTTCAGATGATTGTGACTTAGTAGATTTTCTTGATGTTTGTTTTTCTAACTTAACTTCTTGTTTTTTTGGAACTAAAATTAAAAAGGCCTATCATCAACAAAATTGTTTTTCATGGCACTTCTTTCATTTTAACAGTCACACACCTTTAGCACTTGGATCTTCTTCAACCATCAGTATGTCATCGTCAGCATCCCAACTAGCTGCTACATCATCGTCTGCATCCCAACTAGCTGATACATCATCAGTTTCAACTTATAACATTACAGAAGTAAATTAGGTTAAGAAATAAAATGGAAACCAACATGAAAAATAGTTTATTGAAAAAAAAAAAAAATTAAAATCAGAAAATAGCAGACAGATAAATGTATGCATTTCTAATCATTTATCAGAGTTATTTCTATTTGTAACTATTGATAGTGATAAGCTAAAATTTGATGTGCACATATTTTTATTTTGCCTTTTAATTAGCCTGAACTAGTTTATGTTAGAAAGCTATACTCTGCATAATAGTATATTCTAATATGTCAACTTTAAAAAAATATTAAAAAGCACACTTAGCTCATGAAGGGAGTCAAGAAAGAAGTTTTTGTAAAAAAGAATTATAAATTTATTTACCCTTCCATGCACAAAATCACTTGGGATTTATTTTATAAAGATCTTTATTAATTTTTATATTTGGTCTTTTACACTTGAAACAGATAATATAACAAAAAACATATTCAAATTAATATTTATTTTTGACAACAGTTCCCCTTTAAAGGATTCAATCAGCTGAGATTGGGAAAATGCCATACCATTTTCAGTTTCTGTCTTAGCTGATTCAACAACAGGTTTAGGTTCTTCTTTAGAAATTTCTTGAACAACAACAACAGGAGGAGCTTGATTCTGTGCTGGTTTCTTTTTTTTACCATACATCACCTTCTTTGGCTTCTGTACATTACTATCCTCCTTATTAGGTACGATAATTCCTATAATTAACAATACCCTCTCATTAACTCATCCATATACCTAATGTTAATAAAACATTGTCATAAAGTGCATATATTTATTTATGTTAGAAGTCAAACAAAAAAGTAAATTTGTTCTGTCAAAAAAACCTTCTAACCTTGCTGCCTCATAGCTTCTAACATAGCCTCAGCCTTTCTTTTTTGTTCTTTTTGAGCAGCAGTTAAAAGTTTCCCCTCTTTCCTTAATCTTTCTTTTCGTTCCTAAGAAATATGTTTTTATTAAGAATGGTAGTTTCATAAGTACTCTCTACAATAATTATCTTAATAATAATCAAGGTGAAACATCTGATTAAATGTAGTTTCAGAGCTTATGAAAAATTACCAAGGATATAACGAAAACCAACATATGAACCAAGACATGAAACTTTAAATTAAGTTGAATAATAATAAATCGATACATTCTTTTATATGTATTTCTACCTTTTCTTTTTGTTTCTTTTTTTCCTTTTTCTCTTGATCGATTCGAACCTAAATTAACATAGTGGAAAACAAGTAAAACAATAATCCATTTAAAAAAAATAAATGTATCTGCATGATGTGGATAAAATACCTTTTCAAGTCGGTCTTCTTCTGCTTTTTCGAAAGCTTTTTGCTTTTCTTGTTCTTCCAGTTGTAATCTTTCTTCTTCACGTTTAACCTCTTCTAAAGCTTCTTGCATTTTCAGAAGAGCAGCCTTGTTAGGTTTTCTTGTCTTTTTCTTCTCAGTTTCATCTTCCTTTTTCTTCTTTTTCTTTTTTTTCTTTTTATCTTTGTTGACTTCTTCATCATCTTCACTGGGATCTTCAATAGGATCCACAGGCATGTCTTAACAAAGAAGAAATTTTAATATTCAACAAAAGAAAAAAAATTGAATTTAAATCACTATTATAGTAAGTACCTTTCACCCCATCTTCAGGGATGTCTCCCTCTGTATTTGTAAAACCATCTTCACTGGGTTTGTCTGGTATGTTGACTTCTTCTGTTTTACTTTTCTTGGAAGATTTTTTTTTCTCGTTTTCTTTTTTTTTTTTATCTCTTTCCTTCTTTTCTGCTCTTTTTTGAGCTGCTGTTTTCATTCCAGCATCCTCGCCAGTGTTTACTGTTGGCGTAACATTTTCAACATCAGTACTTTCAGATTTAGGTTCTGCCGTTATTTCAGGAGTTTCATTATTTACAGGACTTTCTAATTCGTCTATATCTCCAACTTCCAGTTCCTTCTTCTTTTTCTTTTTACTTTTTTTATTAGTTGAGTTTTCTTTTAGTTCAAGGTTCATTAGTAGCTCAGCGATTTCTTCATCTTCTTTTGTTACTTTACCTTTTTTTTTATCTTTCTTTTTTTTAGGTTTCTTGTCTTCAACTATGTCTTGTTGTTCATCAGACGATTCCTCCTTTTCATCAGATTCACCATCGTCTTCATCCATCATTAAAGCAGAGAACGAAGGCTTTGATTTTGATGGAACCTAAACTTACAAATTTACTTTTAACAGGTTAACAATAAAAACAATCAAAAAAAATATTTTTACAAAATAAGTTACCTCGTTTCCATAGACTTCATTAGTATTTTCATCTTCCCTAAAAAAATATTTCAACAATAACGTTAATGTTCAAATATGTGAATAAACATGAGTATAGAATAACTTATTTTAAGCAGACGTACTGTAGCTGTTTCCCTTTCTTCTTCTTTTTTTCTTTCTTATTTATAACAGGTGTATCTATAACTTGTTCAGTTTCAATATCAATTCCGGCTTCTTTAGCAATCTCCTCAATGTCATTCTCCCTATGCCATAACATAAAGATATTTAAATAATGTAAACCACATGGAAGTTTTAAAGGTTCCTTCTCAACTACTTAATGGAAACCCAAGCTCTGATTTTTAATGCATGATGACAGACATAAGTGAAGTTGTTAGAGACACACAGATGTTGATGTTATTTGAAATTTTATTTTATGTTATTTACTGAAAAAAAAAAACATAGAAACAAGAATATTTCAGGTTCCTTATATATTTGATCAATGAACTTTATTTTTGTGATTCAAAAATTATAAAAAAATATTTATAGCCACAGTACAGATCAACTACCAAGAGTTATTTGTTAATAGCTTCTACTTTAAACTTAAAGAATAAAAATTATACCAGTCATCATCTTGTTTT
The DNA here is from genome assembly GCA_031471615.1 of Aglantha digitale. Taxonomy (NCBI): domain Eukaryota; kingdom Metazoa; phylum Cnidaria; class Hydrozoa; order Trachymedusae; family Rhopalonematidae; genus Aglantha; species Aglantha digitale. The sequence continues at coordinate 12,234 of JAUELD010007218.1, forward strand.
CTGTTTTTCTTTCCTTTTCCCATTTCAATAAAATCTATTCCAATATTTCGAAGTAATCTTTATTATATTATTTTAAAAGTTCTTTCTGTAACACTTTGTAACGAAAATGTTAATGAAATCCAAGATAATCCTTTTCTCAAATTACATTTCAAGCAGCGGAGCATAGCAAATTGTAAGAAGGTAAAAAAGAACAAGCTCTGACAGCTACTGAAGAATCGATGACAATGTTTTTTATTTATTAGTAATCTAGATATATAAAAAAGTTTTGACATTATCACTCTGGACGCCAACAGTATTTATTATTTTTACTTATTGGTGATCAAGTTAGCAGAATATTCAAATACAGATAATTAGAGGCATTTCTAAAGCTTGTATGACTCAACTTTTTTAACTACTGCTACTGCTATGACCAATATTATCCTTAGCTTTAATTTTAAATTAATTTCAAATTAATCTCTTAGCTTCTATTTGAAAACTTACATTTGAAAAGTATACACTCTATAATAAATCTTTCCATAAAAAAGCATTAAAAACTTAAAATTGACTTTTGCTATTTATATTTACAATTTTTACCATTAAAAGAGTAAGATTGATTTATCAAGAGTCAGTCATATAATAATATTAAAAAGCTCTTTTTGTTCTCAAGATATCTTAATTCAAACTTGCAAAGATATCTAAATACAAATTTAAAGATTTGTTAAAAACAATTAAATAAGATCAAGGGATAACCAACCTTGACCTGTCACCTAAGTAATAAATTATTGAAAACTAAATCAGCCATTTAATATTTAAGTAATTCACATGAAACCTTGAAGATTTTCTTTTAACTTCCTAATAAAAATAATTAAGAAATCTAGAAATACTTTGAAAAGACAGATTTTCAAAACATCAGGGGCAACTTAAAAGCTTCTAAAAGGCCATCGGTGCTACCATCTCAAGGACAAACAAAAGCTATACAAAGACTTCACTTGTTTGCGCGAAGACGTCAGCTAGCTATGTGAGATGTTAGAATTCAAGTGAATTTCTATGAAATGGCAAAATAAGGAAAGCAAAAATTTTGAAGAATAATGTGTGAAACGGAAAATTGGACACATTTAAGTTTTATCTTCTTGCTATTTACTGAACATATTTTTTTTTAGATAGAATTAAAGATAGAAATAATAGTTTGTTTTACTTTGTTAATTGATACAATAAAAATAAATAATTCATAGAATTCTATTATAATTCCATATAATTCAAAAAAAAAGCGAGCCTCACTGGAAGAAAGCATTCCAAATTAGAGTTCTAAACCCAGTTCTACTAATTTTTGCCCGAATCGATAATGCTACTTGAAGACTAATGTGATTTCATTTCTCTTTACTTATTCAGTTTCAACAACTTCCTGTTATTTTTGATCTTGAATAAGAAAAAGAAGAAGTTGGCTAGCTATCCTATAATATCCGTAGATATTCAATCTTCAAGAATCAGAGAAAATTAATAAAACATAAAATAAAACCATAACACTTAAATAACTTTTAGGTAAGTTATTCTAGCAAAATAAAGTCCAAATGTAAAACATGCGATGATATGAAACTTTTCGCGAGTAATGAGCAAATTACAACATAACCACGTTACACACGGGAGAAGCTCTTTACTCGCTAAATCTTATTCTCTATGTACAGGACTGTAATGATTTTTTCTGTCTGTTACTATTCGCTGTCTTTTTTACTTTCAGGACGGAATATACATAGAAACCTAACCCAAACCCTAACCCTTTCCCGGTCATGAAAATAGAAAAGTCAGAGAATAGTAGTAGACAGAAAATATCACCACCTAGGCCCCAAACGAATGTTTCCAGTTATTAGTAGATATTGGGAACCAAGAAATAATTAGATGTGGTTATTTTCCAAATTAATTAAGACTAACAAATGTCATTCCCATTCAAAAAGAATAATTCATGCTCAGTGAAGAGTTATACTATAGAGCTTTAAGCGCTTTACTTGGGGTTAAAGCAACTTAATGCCTACTTTAACAAGTATCTCTCTCATTCTCTTTGTGGATATATAGACTAGGATTTAGAACACAAACTGCTCTTGTATCAATTCTAGGGAATTGAATTAGACAAAAAGGGTTTGCTGGTACAGTTTAATTGACCTCTCGAAGGCATTTATTATTTTGATACAATAAATCATGAACTTCTTTATGGCAAAACTCAATGCATACGGATTCAGTAACCCAGCCGGCATCTAAAGTTATTTTAACGTCATAATTAGGTCCTTACGTTAGGAACCAAAAAATGACGTTGTTTTCGCAACGTTATTAAAACGTATAATATTAACGTTATAATTACGTTATTTCAATACTTTCAGAAATATACTTTACTATTATATTTTCGTGACGCTGGGTGAGATTTCTGAGATTTCAACGTTGTTCTAAACACTGAGTATAGAGATTTTTTTTTTATTCTCGGAAGCATTTTTTAAGCCTTGCATTTCACTAGGCAGGAGAAGGCTTATTGATATGTAAATCAGTAAAGTGAACAATGAGAATTTAATCTAACCAAATCTAAAAACTCGGGGCAGGCTGAAATAAAAAAACAAAAATAACCGTTTGATTTTTTCTAGTATCAAATAATTTCATAGTTTGCTTTCAAGGATTTATTATAAAAATTGAAAAAGATTTAATATTTCTTAATCAAATAAAAACCTTTTCTCAAAAAGTGTCAAGATTTATCAAAAATAAAAATATTTGTACCCCCGTTTATTTACAAAAGATCCAATCATTTTACTTGATAAATATGAGCGCAAAAGAATGAATTCGAAATGACGACTACATTCTAACTATGAATAGTTGATCCATGAATGATTTGAGTGATATATTTGCTATTTACAAGCATGAAAGAACTTAATACTAGTAATAAATACTAGCTTATATCAAAAGGTAAATATAGCGCTTGTGCAGTTTACGGGCACAGTGGAATATAATCAATAAAGTCTAAATTGCAGAATAGATTCAAATCAAATCAA
>JAUELD010007327.1:0-15235 GCA_031471615.1 Aglantha digitale
TGGGTTGGAAATTTTTGGTATGGGGCTAATTCTTGCTATTTTCCATTGGCTTGGGAATTTCGCTTCTTTTATTAGGTTGTTGATAATAAACGATAGTGGTGATGAAATGTACTCGGCTACAGGTTTTATAAACGAAACAGGAATATTGTCATAACCAGTAGGGCTATTACTATAGAGATATTTTTATAATAACCTGAAAACCATTTTTGTAGAATATAAGTCTATATAATTTTATTAGAAATAAATATCAATTTTGTTTGCCAACAAAATTTTGCAGGATATCCTAGCTGACCACCACTCCTCTAATCTTGCGAAGATATGCAATGTATCTGCCATGTTATCAATGTCAAGAAATATTTGTTTTTTTATATATTTAGTATAGTCTTGCTATAAATATATACAGAATGTCTGAAATAATATTATTTCTTAGCTACCAGATTTAACCTTTATAGTTTCCTGTTTCAGTTTCAGTTTAATTCTGTTTCAGTTTAAATCCAGCACAGGTTAAATCTAGAATATTTATCACTATCCTAAGTTTTGATAATGGTCATGTTCTCCTGTACTTGTGAATTTATTAAATGCTATTTAGCACGAGATTCAAGATTCGTGATTCAAACAGCTAAAAAATAAATATAAGTAAAACAGCTAAAAAATAAAAATAAAATAACAACAGTAAAATACTAATATATTTACACATTCCAATAAAAAATATTTTTATACCTTCTCTTGATTTTCCAGGAAAATTCCCTTTATAATTTCCTATACGCAAATAAATGATCCTAAAATCGATGTTTAAAGGCACCGTTAGGGAGAACTAAAACATTTAACAACTATTTAAACCCTGGCAACAGTTGACAATTAAAATTGCCACATATTCCAGTAAAAAAGATTATTAAAAATGCTCTTGATTTTCCAGGAAATTCATTTTATAAGTATCGAAACCCAAATAAATGAAACTTCAAATGAAACCAAATTCGAAAAGTTAACCCAAGACCCTTTTTCGTCGTCTGACTTTAATTTACATTCAACTCAATTAGCAACTTATGGATAATTTCAAAAGAGTTGACACTTTTAACAGCCTCATTGGCATGTTACTGGCATCAAAATTTGGTGGATTTTCAAATTTTTGTTTAGCTGTGGTTTATGTTTTCAGTTTGAATTAATTTTTCTTCTATAGTAATCATAAAATCTCCTTGCATGATGTACAGAAACGTTATTACTATTGAAGAACGCGTAAGCAAATTTTAAGCATTCTTTTTTAATCTACAAATGTTTGAGTGACTTCTTTTTTGACAAGCTGTTCAAAATATAGTGAAATCTTGTGCTTTCAATTTCTAGTTTACATTTTGAGGGTCTGCCACGTTTCAGACATGACTTGATGACTTGATCTAAATAAGCAGTAAAGTAATATTCTTTAGTTATCGTTCTTTTCTATTTATTTTGAAGTTATATGTTAATGTAATATGTATTATATTTTAATGTTAAGTGAAAGATGAAATCGAAATATATCATTAGTAACATTTCAACATTTAGTTTAAACAATACCTGGAATTTCCATTAAATTTATCTTTTAACTTTTAAGTTTTGTACATGCATCAACGTTGTAGGGAGTGTATATATCTCAAGCTATTAAAGCTTGAAAATGTTAAAAAAATCATATATCTTATTTTGCCAAAACAAATTTTATTTTTATATCTAAACTATAAAGTCTTCGAAGAACAAACTAGCTATATTTGTTAACTTTTTTCGGTGCATTTAAACATCGATTTTTGTATTATTCATTTGCGTATAGGAACTTATAAAGGGAATTTTCCTGGAAAATTAAGACAAGGTTTAAAAATATTTTTTATTGGAATGTGTGAATATATTAGTTTATTACTGGTTGCCGGGGGTTTATTTAAAAATTTTAGCTGTTTTACCTATATTTTTCGTTGATTTTCTGTTTGAATAACGAATCTCGAATTTTGAATCTAGAGCTAAATAGTATCTAATTGTGAATTTTACAGATCAGCCTAAATAAAATCTAGCTACCAACAAAACATTCTAAATTGAAGATGCCGAACTAATTGACATTCTTGTGTTACAAAATATACTTGTTGATTTTGCATATAAAATAAATTTTGTTCAAGACATATGAATCGTAAATACCTCTTTTTTTCGTAAATAAAAAATTCCATTTTTTTACCCTTAGAATGTTTGCGTATGTCCTTTTCAGCGTTTAACTTCTAGAAACTTTTTTTTTAACGATTGCATTTGTTTTACAGAAAGCGCTGTATATTAGCGAATCCTTTGCAGAATAAGGTAACATTAAAGATCACCTCAAAATTTAAAAAATCACCTCGAGGAGGTTAAATTGCTTTTTTGATAAAATAAAAGCAATAATTTACCGTGGGAGTTCAGAAAATTTCATGATGATGTACGTCCGTGTCAAAATAATCATGTCAATGTTTCAAAATCATCTTTTACTCTAAAAAGCTCTAAGGGGAATAGGTGTACCCCTAAATTCGCCCATGTTTAACACTATTTAAGCATTTTAACGAACTAATATAACTTCGTTCACACCAATGGTCAGTTTTATAACATTCAGAACCTCTTGTCGCACAAGTAAATGGTATTATAACGCTAGTAATATACCTAATCATAGCTTGGTTTTGATTTCCTGGTTTTTGAAAACTTCCCCGATTTTTAGACTAAATTTTGCCTTTTTAGCGTGAAAGTAGATATTTACGCACCCAATCATGGAGTCACACAATCAAACTCCAATCATGGAGTGACAGATACTTACAACAGTAAAAAAATTGATTTTCTCTCTAACCAGGTATTGTAACCAAAAATGGGGTTTCCTTGGGGAAAGAATGAAGAAATAAATACAATGTAATCTAAGTAATAAATGAATTGCAATGTAATCTAAGTAATAAAGAAATAATTACAATGTTATCTAAGTAATAAAGTAAGAATAAGAATGTAATCTAAATTATAAAGGAAGATTTTTAATGTAATCTAAGCAATAAAGGAATAATTACAATGTAATCTAAGTAATAAAGAAATAATTACAATGTAATCTAAGAAATAAAGAAATAATTACAATGTAATCTAAGAAATAAAGGAAGATTTACAATGTAATCTAAGCAATAAAGGAATAATTACAATGTAATCTAAGTAATAAAGAAATAATTACAATGTTATCTAAGAAATAAAGAAAGAATTACAGTGTAATCTAAGTAATAAAGAAATAATTACAATGTAATCTAAGAAATAAAGAAAGAATTACAATGTAATCTAAGAAATAAAGGAAGAATTACAATGTAATCTAAGTAATAAAGAAAGAATTACAATGTAATCTAAGTAATAAAGAAAGAATTACAATGTAATCTATGAAATAAAGAAAGAATTACAATGTAATCTAAGTTATAAAGGAAGAATTACAATATAATCTAAGTATTAAAGGAAGAATTACAATATAATCTAAGTAATGAAGAAATAATTACAATGTAATCTAAGTAATAAAGGAAGAATTACAATATAATCTAAGTAATAAAGATAGAATTACAATGTAATCTAAGTAATAAAGAAATAATTACAATGTAATCTAAGTAATGAAGAAATAATTACAATGTTATCTAAGTAATAAAGAAATAATTACAATGTTATCTAAGTAATAAAGAAAGAATTACAATGTAATCTAAGTAATAAAGAAATGGCAATGTAATCTAAGTAATAAAGAAATAATTACAATGTTATCTAAGTAATAAAGGAAGAATTACAATATAATCTAAGTTATAAAGGAAGAATTACAATATAATCTAAGTAATGAAGAAAGAATTACAATGTAATCTAAGTAATAAAGATAGAATTACAATGTTATCTAAGTAATAAAGGAAGAATTACAATATAATCTAAGTAATGAAGAAATATTTACAATGTAATCTAAGTAATGAAGAAAGAATTACAATGTAATCTAAGTAATGAAGAAAGAATTACAATGTAATCTAAGTAATAAAGATAGAATTACAATGTAATCTAAGTAATAAAGAAATAATTACAATGTAATCTAAGTAATGAAGAAATAATTACAATGCAATCTAAGTAATAAAGAAATAATTACAATGTTATCTAAATAATAAAGGAAGAATAACAATGTTATCTAAATTATAAAGGAAGATTTACAATGTAATCTAAGTAATGAAGAAAGAATTACGATGTAATATAAGTAATAAAGAAATAATTACAATGTAATCTAAGAAATAAAGAGAATTACAATGTAATCTAAATAATGAAGAAAGAATTACAATGTAATCAAAGTAGAAAAGAAAGAATTACAATGTAATCTAAGTATTAAATGAAGAATTACAATGTAATCTAAGTAGAAAAGAAAGAATTACTATGTAATCTAAGTAATAAAGAAATAATTACAATGTAATCTAAGTATTAAAGGAAGAATTACAATGTAATCTAAGTAATAAAGAAATAATTACAATGTAATCTAAGTAATGAAGAAATAATTACAATGTAGTCTAAGTAATAAAGGAAGAATAACAATGCAATCTAAATTATAAAGGAAGATTTACAATGTAATCTAAGTAATGAAGAAAGAATTACAATGTAATCTAAGTAATAAAAAAAGAATTACAATGTAATCTAAGTAATAAAGGAAGAATTACAATGTAATCTAAGTAATAAAGGAAGAATTACAATATAATCTAAGTAGTGAAGAAAGAATTACAATGTAATCTAAGTAATAAAAAAAGAATTACAATGTAATCTAAGTAATAAAGAAATAATTACAATGTAATCTAAGTAATAAAAAAAGAATTACAATGTAATCAGTAATAAAGGAAGAATTACAATGTAATCTAAGTATTAAAGGAAGAATTACAATGTAATCTAAGTAATAAAGAAAGAATTACAATGTAATCTAAGTTATAAAGGAAGAATTACAATGTAATCTAAGTTATCAAGGAAGAATTACAATGTAATCTAAGTAATAAAGGAAGAAAAGCAATGTAATCTAAATAATGAAGAAACGTTTTTGTCGAGATATTCAAAAATTGACTAACAATGTTTCAAATTACGCAAATAATAATTGGTCATTGTCGTTGAACAAAGCATTGGTTTAGTTATCTTGTCAACTTGTCGCTGTGGCAAAGATATTGAAAACATCCCACCCTTTATCTATTATTGCACCTGCTATACTGAGAAAGATCAGATTTCATCCAAGTTTAATTGAAAGTAAAAAGGACATCAAGGCCAAACATAAAAGATAAAATATTTTATGTCTTGCACGAGTATCTCAGTTGTTTTCGCTACAATTTGTTTCATTGTTTTCTTTTTTTTTTGAAATAAATTTTTTAGTGATTTCTATCTCAATTAATTTATTATATATTTTATCAATCTCACTAATCCTCTTACTTAACTTAAATCAATTATCACTTATTTAGGATCTATTTTGTTCAATATTTTCACTTATGAGACTCAATTTTTGTTAAGTTATTTATTCTTGTTAAAGTTTATAATTTTATATATAAAATATACATACATATATCTTTGTTTATCTTTTTTTTTATTTTTTGGTTAAAGATAACATAAAAATATAGTTTTTTTTATTCATTTGTTTATGAAAACACGTCTATATGTATAGCAATAATCAAAGTTAATACTGATCAATCATTTTGTCTTTCATTCATTTTTGAAATATAAGCTTTAAGTAAAAATTTAAGTTATTAAATCAATTATCACTTATTTAGGATCTATTTTGTTCAATATTTTCACTTATGAGACTCAATTTTTGTTAAGTTATTTATTCTTGTTAAAGTTTATAATTTTATATATAAAATATACATACATATATCTTTGTTTATCTTTTTTTTTATTTTTTGGTTAAAGATAACATAAAAATATAGTTTTTTTTATTCATTTGTTTATGAAAACACGTCTATATGTATAGCAATAATCAAAGTTAATACTGATCAATCATTTTGTCTTTCATTCATTTTTGAAATATAAGCTTATCATCGTTAAATTAACGGTTAACTCATATAAAACATTATATATTTTTATTATGTCAATATTTTATACGATGTAAATTGTAAAAGTAATAATAATAATAATCCTCGAGGAGACAATTTTCGTAATTCCAGGTGATTTTATAAACTTTAAAGGTCATTGTATAAACTTTGAGGTGATTTTATAAACATTTGAGGTGATTAATAGTATGTAGTGCTGTCTAATAAACAAATACATTCGTTAATAGGTGATGGTTCTGTTTCTAGAAGTTAAAACGCTGAAAGAGGTATTCATACATTTTTTATATGATTTCTTTTATGTGCAAATCCCCAAGTATATTTTGTAGTCAAGAACACAAGAATGCAACTTTTAATTCGGCCATCTTCAATTTAGAATGTTTTGTTGGTAGCTAGGTTATATTTAAGCCAGCCATGTCTAGACTGATCTGTAAAATTCACAAGTTCAGAAGAGCATTTAATTTATTTAAACAAACAAAACACTCATTCTTTAATTTCTTCGCTTTGACAAGTGTCCCTTCCCGTTTTCCAATTACTATTTAATTTTTTTACAAGTAAATCTTTTATTTACCTAAGATAAAGTTTATAGAGCATATATATTTTATTTTAAAAAATTTAAAAATTAACATAGCAAAGGTAAATATTAAATGACCACTGGATCCATTTTATAGTAACTAAAAATTGCCATCAGTCTTAATGTCGCAACTTTTTGCCGCTCTAATAAATATCCAATCGCTACAGCCAATCTTTAAAAGACGTCATTAATTTATGAAGAATGTGAATATTTTGAAATTAACATCAACTACTATATTTTAATGTCACACCATACTTTTGACTGCTCTTATATATGTCTAACCGATACAGCCACTCTTTTTGATCGGTAATAAATTGTTGTAGAATGAAAATACTTTGAAATTGATATCACTGTATCATTATTATATACTTGAAACAACTACATTTTAATGTTGTCTCGATGTCACATCATTCTTTTGACTGCTCTTATAATTGTCCAATTGCTAACGAAACAAGAACATCACAAACTTTTTCAAACATCATAACAATAATAAATATAATGTCAAAGTAGCTATAAAATGTTTGCTAAAGATATGGAGGCAAATATATTTTAAATGTTTATGTAATATATTTTTATATAATTCTTTTTCCTTTAAAAACATACAATAATGGTCATATTCTTTTTTCTATTAAAAATCATGTTTTTTAACTATGAAGTCATGTTTAAGCATGTTGCATTGCGTCGTAACATGCTATATTTCATTGAAATAATGGTTTGCGCCATGTCATCGTACTTTGTCACGGCTATAGCTTGCATCGTTGTATTAGGTTGCGTCGTTGTATTAGGTTGCGTCATGGTATTAGGTTGCGTCGTGGTATTAGGTTGCATCGTGATATTAGGTTGCGTCGTGGTATTTGGTTGCATCGTGGTATTAGGTTGCGTCGTGGTATTAGGTTGCATCGTGGTATTAGGTTGCGTCGTGGTATTAGGTTGCGTCGTAGTATTAGTTTGCGTCGTTGTATTAGGTTGCGTCGTGGTATTAGGTTGCGTCGTAGTATTAGTTTGCGTCGTTGTATTAGGTTGCGTCGTGGTATTACGTTGCGTCGTAGTATTAGGTTGCGTCGTTGTATTAGGTTGCATCATAGTATTAGGTTGCATTGTGGCTAAAGCTTGCATCGTGATATTAGGTTGCATTGTGGTATGAAGTTGCATCGTGGTATTAGGTTGCGTTGAGGTATTAGGTTGCGTCGTAGTATTAGGTTGCGTCGTTGTATTAGGTTGCGTCGTGGTATTAGGTTGCGTCGTAGTATTAGGTTGCGTCGTTGTATTAGGTTGCATCATGGTATTAGGTTGCATCGTGGTATTAGGTTGCATCGTGATATTAGGTTGCATCGTGGTTTAGGTTGCATCGTGATATTAGGTTGTATCTTGGTATTTGGTTGCATCGTGGTATTAGGTTGCATCGTGGCTATAGATTGTATCGTAGTTATAGGTTGCATCGTGGTATTATGTTGCGTCGTGGCTATAGGTTGCATTGTGGTATAAGGTTGCATCGTGATTTTAGGTTGCATCGTAGTTTTAGGTTGCCTCGTGACTATAGATTGTATCGCGGCTATAGCTTGCATCGTGGTATTAGGTTGCGTCGTTGTATTAGGTTGCATCGTGGTTTTAGGTTGCGTCGTGACTATAGATTGTATCGCGGTATTTGGTTGAGTAATAATTATATGTTGCGTTTGTATCAAACTTTTCATATCAAATATATCCAGTTTTATCTTTGTATAACGATTTCGCAATTTCGTGTATCCGTTACATGGTACTAGTTATACAGTCCATTCTAGATTGCAGCAAATTAGTTCCCATGTGTGTAAAGATCAACACAGGGAATTTCTGTAAATCATGCTCAAGGAATTATCATGCGTACTAAGACTTTTGACACGATATATTGCTTACATGACTTGACTTGTTTTTAAGCTCCATTGTGACGAAAGATGATAACGACAAACCATTTTTTTGAGTGTCGAGTAGTAAGCAGTACAAAGCTTTGCTTTACTTATTAAACGATTTCGTAATGTAAACTGGCTAAATCAATTAATTACTCGGACCTTTTTCTTATGACTTTTAATTGCATTTATTATATTTAGTTAAAATCAGAAGAATTGATTCCATAAACTGATTTATAAAAGGGACTGCTCTACCATTTGAGCTAGTGCTTTCTTTAAAACAGACCAAGATCGAACTGCCATAAATTCCTGATTTCGATATATTAATATCACAGCCTATATTATATTTGAAATATAATGTCTAAGCCTAAAGAATATGTATTCAATAAACATTAAAATATATACACTTAAACATTAAACATACATTAAAACTAATAAGAGACACAAATGGACACGTGTTATTCTTCCAATCTCAATTTTGTTGAGGTTGCATGGTTCAGTAATTTTGTTTCTAAATATATTTTAATTATACTTAAATACAATACATACGTATTGTAATATATTACTAATATTCTTCAGTTTTGTGTATTTTAAATATAAATTATATTATATTCTTGTCCCATCTTCGTTTTGAAAAGTCACGACAAAAAATAACATTGCAAGAGAAAAGGTTGGAAATTGAATGATTATGTTATCTCTACTGACTACTACAACTAAAATAAAACACAATCGAAGAAGTAAGTCAATATAAACTTTTGTCATGTTTTTTATTGGTTCTAGTTGATAAAATCATCATATTTACAACGAAGAAATAGACATTTGGTGATTATTTTTTTAAAATGAAATAAGGAGCCACTTGCTGGCCAAACATGATGTTTCAAAATGTATTCGGGTTGTTGTTAAAATCGCCTTGACTATGAACAGCAATTTAATGATGATGTAAATGAATACATGAAAACAATATCCAGATAAAAAAATTTAAGCCTATGTATGGCAAGCATATAATGTATGGATTTATGATATACTTGAGTTACTGTTTTGTTTCCAACAAAATTGATTAAGCAGTAGAAACGAAACCCTTTTCAAAGGTTTTTCATGGTGGCAGATGGGTGTGTAAAATATATTATGGATGTCAAAATTTTTGATCAACGTATGGAGATTTAAATCATTCAGGATATGAAATTCTCGAATTTAGCACTTCAATGAAACAAGTGCACTATCACTTAAAAATTTTCGCTCCGGTTTTTGTTTACATTGATATTAAAATAATTCATTAATTATGTATGACGTCAAAAACAAGAATTATAGATTCCTACTTTTGGGAGCCTGTATAGTTCGCTAACCCGAAAAATTCTATCAATATTTCAGAAGAAATTCGCATTTTTGGAACAGCCTTGTAAAGCTTTATCCTCAACATCTTTATCTAAAATTTTGGGTTATCAGCAACATACGAAGAAAATGTTTGTGTGTAACAAAAACCAAACTTGAATGTGCATTTTGAGCAAGTTAGCATGTGACATATATCAAGTGTAGTATGTGCATTATAATCACAATCAGAAATACAATTCAGCCTAAATATTTAAAGCAAATCATGATTAACTGATAAATTTAGCCATGACTTTTACGAGTGATGTCTGAATATCATCAGGCTTATAACCTTTTTATTTTTGACTTTTAAATACTTAACTGATAAAAAATCAGGTTAATAATTCACGGATGACCTCGGGGAAAAGATTTAAAGTCAGGGCGAATTGTTTGATTTCATCACAATATCTATGTCATTTTGGCTTGTTCTTGCTATTACGGATTGCATTTGTAAATATTTTTTAGATTATGCTAGTAGTAATATGATATTCAATTAACACCGGACTTTTTTCCTTTTTATATACATTGTACATTTTTTATTATACATTTTTATATACATTGTAAAGTACCTTATAATGTTTTAAGTTGATTTTACTTAAACTTTTTTTGTGGCAAATCAACTCAAAAATAATGAATTCTTTGCCTACAAAAATAATAATGTTTTTGCCGTGTATTTTTCAAATTCAAATATTTTTTTGGCTTCAAATTCGCGTGAAAGTCGACACTCTTTTTATTATATCATATTATATTTTATTAAATTCTATGCTTATAGGTAGAGCGGAAGATTGTTGCCGTTAAGGTAACATGGAAACTTGTTTTTTTCTTTCACTACCTATTATATTATATAATTTATAATATATATACCTACTATATTATATAATTTATAATGTTTTTTAATTTTAATTGTAAAGATACCCTTACAAACTTATAATGTTTTCTTCTGCTCCTCACTCCAATTCCTGACTTCAGTTTTTTTATCGATCCATGTTGTCCTGTTTTTCATCTTATGTCCTACTGGGTTTTTGATAGAAATAATGCATGACAGAAAACAAACACTATGATAAATGTAAGCACTATTCATTTTTTTCATTCCATTTTTGGGTTGTTTGCTTTGGTTATATAATAATTGATTACAAACTTCTTGTATATGTTAACCAGCTTATGAAGCAGTCATTTTCACAACACGGGATACCCGAGCAAGTGATATCTGATAACGGTCAACCATATTCTTTTTCTAAATATCGTGATTTTGCTAAAGAATGGCAATTTAACATTATAACAAGTAGCCCATATTACCCACGTTCTAATGGCTTAGCAGAGTCATCAGTAAAAACAGTAAAACGTCTTATAAAAAAATGTAACAGGTCAAATCAAGATTTATTAAAGGGTTTGCTAATATTAAGAAACACGCCAGCTCAACTGTTGCTAGGACAATTTACCTCGAATCAATACTACTCCCAGTTCCAACTGTCCGTATCGTGATATTGAAAAAGAAAGAAAACAATCTAAACAAAAATATGGTAAGAAAGCAAATAAAGAAGAACCAAAATTTAAAATAGGGCAAAACGTTGCTATTCAAGACCAAGTTACTAAAGAATGGAGCTTAAAAGGGAAAATTCTTAGACAAGTTCATCCTCGATCATATGAAATAAAATTGAACAATTATGGAAAAGTATTTCTTAGAAACCAACAGCACATTCGAAAGCTCTTTGCTATTACTGATGACGCAGATAACGTTTTGAATCCAGAATTTGTTGATAACAGTCTTCACGATAGTTTAGAAAATATTCCGTACATGGAGGATAATAGTGATACCGATACTATTCCGTTTGCAGAAGAAAAAGAAATTGAAGAAGTTGATTTAGATGCTGCAGCCAATACATACTCAAGATCAGGTAGATTATTAAAAAAGAAATTCCCAGTCGATTATGAACAATTGTAAGTGCAGCTTATGAACATTGATTTAACGTATTATTAAAGATAAGACATTCGTTAGTTATGTTTAAAAGACTTATTGTGTTCTGGTTATTGTGTTCTGGTTATGTTTATGAACCTAAAGGGGAGATGTTGTACTGGTCTTTATTTTATATGCGAACTGTATATCTCCATGCCGGAGTGTGAGCCGGTGAATATATTAAAATATAACAGTGACGACTATTTATGTAAAAGTAGCTAATAATTACGAATATGTTTTTAATCATAACCGACAGCTTAAATCAAACTAAATTCAGTACATTACAAATAGATTAGAGATGTCAAAACTTTGTTTAAAAGTGTATACAAAGTATAAATCAACAAAGTTACTTTATATTTAAAGGCGATTTCTAGACAAACTCTTCATGTGTTTTTTATCTCTTCGCAGTAGAGTGTTCTTAAGTATCTTTATTAAACGAACATGTAGACTTTAAGTGAAGAGACGAAGGCTACCCTAACCTAAACAACCCATGTTTTCGTCGATTTTTTTTTCCTTATAAAGATATATGCGTAAAGTTCTATTGTGTCAAAATACCTTCTTTACATAAAATAATAATAATAATAAATAATTTTTTAAATGAGATTAGATCAAATCACTCAAATTAGTTCTCGTGCTGTTTTAAAGCACGAAAGAATCTTATAATATATGGTTTTTTTACTGTAAATGTGTCGTTTTGAAATTTATATTATTATTCAGGGGGTGTTTGAAATAGGCAGCACGATAAAAATTAAAAAAAAGCTAATCGATTGCCTTAGAGAAATCTTGATCCGTGAAGTGTTATCAGTATTTTTCAGGCAAAAAGAGACAGCAATTTTTTTTCAATATCTGCAAAAGTTTATTAGGTAATATGAATGTTATGCTACTTTTACAACTGATTTGTTAAAATCCAATCTTTTTTAAATAAATTGTAACTTAATTTAAGTTATGAGCACTTCTGTGCAGATGCACAAATTAATTTTCAATTATGAGAAATTTATATTTTGTGGCAAAACCATGCTTATAATATAATAGCTTATAATATATTTAATAAACATAATATATAGCTATTTCTGGTGTTTAAAATATCAAAAAAGAAAGAAATGACATTGTTAAAGTATCAAGTACACCTTGCCTTAATTCAGATCTAGCTGGTAAATATATATAATTTATTTAGGTACTAATTTATAGGTATGTAATAAATATGTATATACCTATATATACTATTACGAAAAAGTTGAAGGCGCAGACATAAATTGGTTATTGGTTTGGCTGATATTTTTTTATTATTATTTAGGTGAATTTATGAAATTTGAATTTTTAATAAGATAATGAATTTTTGGTAAATAACTTTATTACAACTGTGATGAGTTTTATTTCATAAAATAAGTAGATTGGCTTGCTTCTACAAATTTGCTGATCGGTCTGCAAATTATTCACATTTAACTGTTAACAACAGAGTTATCATTGTAATTATTATTCTAATTTCCTTATAAAAATAATATATTCATGTCGAAAAAACTGTTTTTCTGTTATATTTAAATTATCATGAGACTTGAGGCCTTCCCCACTCAACCGATGAAGGTACAATTTTAAAAGTTTTTAAGGCGATTGATTGTCCTGTTGACAAATTGTGAAGTTTGTGAAACGAATGAATTTTAAAAAATAAAAAAAAAACTGTCAAATGTTAATCTTGAAGAACTTAGTATTCATAACCGTTCTTTAATGAAAGTTTATGTGGATATTATAATGGTTTATGGACGAAATTGAAGAAACTAAAAAATGCTAAAAGAATTTATTCCTTCCATATGAGCATGGATATATATGATTAATGGCATTTTAAAGTATCGTTTGAGAGAAGGTGATCAACTTATGTTTACTGTTTCGCACGACCAGGATCTTGATAAGTATTATTAATTGCGTTCTGACTGTAGCTATCTTCTTATGAAAGTTATTTTATGTTATCAAAGACTTAAAGATTATTTAAATTTTACAATCACCAAAATTTCAACTACAAAGTGTGATGTTTGCAATAAAAATTTAAAAACATAAAGCACTTGCAATGTTCAGTGTGTAATTTATTCTGTCAAAAAAAATGTTTAAACTTGAAAAATTCGGTCTACCTTGCATATTTAAATAACACTTCATTTTTCTGTCAATTTTATTTTTTAAAATCAACTCCTTTCACTTGTTTAAATAATTCTCAACTTTCGCTTGTTGACAATAATTGTAAAATCTCTAATTGAATTTTTTTTCAAATGACACATTAAAACAGTTTTATTATGAATGCAATTCTGTTAAAACTAATGCTCTTCGTGATGAAGTTGAAAGTTTTATTGAAAGCAAGTATTATGAAATTAATGATTTTAACGTTTACTGCAAAACATCTAAACTACTTCTTAGGGCTTTTACATCTTGACATAGCATCATTAAGCAAACATATTGATGGTCTTGAAAATGTTCTTGAACTTCTAAACATTAAATTTGACATATACGTTATCACTGAACAAAAAACTCTTTTCATTGCCTGGGTATTCTTTCTGTTATGATATTTCTGAAACAAATCATGGTGGGACAGGCTTTTTATTTCTAAATCCTTGACTCTTAAACGATGTGATTATTTAATTATATCGAAATCAGGTGAACTGAAATCAACATTCATTGTAATAATATTTCCAAAAAAGAAAAACATAATCTTACATAATCTATAAACACCCAACAATGTCAATTAATGAATTTACTGACGACTTTTTACTACAAAAACTTGACATTATATATAAAGAGAACAAAACTTTTCTAACTGGTGACTTTAATGTTAATTTATTAACCCGCATAAAACAAATCTATCTCAAATTTCACATCAACTTTGAATTATTTTTTTTGCTCCTCATATTTTGCAACCATCTAGAGTAACGCATCTTATAGACAACGAAAGTCTGATAGACAACATATTTTTCAATTCTCTTTCTAACAAACCCTTTCAGGAAACCTTACATGCTCAATGTCTGATCATCTTATTCAATTTTTAATAATCAAAGATTTTAAAAAACATAAGAAAAATGATGAAATACTTCATAGAGATTTCCACAACTATTAAAATATGAAAATGATCTTAAGTGAATCAATTGGAGTCCTTTAACAAAAAAACTTTGATAATACTAATGAAATTTTTAACTTTTTTTAAAACAAACTCGGTAATTTAGTTCATGAAAATGTACCTATAACACGATTAACCAAGAAAGTTATATATAGAAGGAATCACATCGGCTTTTGTTAACCTTAATGATTCTATTTATTCATTTAATTGCTTTAAAACAGAGCTCGTCGACTTTATATGCAAAAGTATTAACTACGAATATATTTTTAAGAATTACTGACTTAAACTTTAAATGCTTAAAACTTTAACTTAGCAAATCAAATTTTATTTTATCATAAAAACATTATC